>JAJOOS010080869.1:0-16571 GCA_029582725.1 Solanum chiquidenum | reverse complement strand
GAGGTAGGTGATGGTTCAATTTCCTATTTGTGTGTTATATGTCGGTTAATTGCTTCATTGTATGCATGCATGTTTGTGAATAGGGAAATGTGAATCGAATCTAATGAAATGATTATGTGTGAACCATTACATGCCATGAACCTATTACTTGATTGTATGATTATGAGCACTGTTCATTATGGGTGTGATTGTGACTGTGGTTGTGCTGACTGGATCGGGTGTCACGTTTCGACACGTATATTGGATCAGGTGTCACATTCGGACACACATATTGGACCAGGTGTCATGTTCCGACACATGTATATTAGGTCGGGTGTCACATTCCGACACATTAACAGTTTGGGTGTGGGTTCCATGAAAGGACCACTTGTGATTAATACATTCATATCTACCTGACATTGATATTGGGAAATGGTATATTTCTTTTAAATGATAATTGAATTATGCATTCAGTATATGTGTGTTTACTGTGTGGTAATTACTTGCTTGTATTTCGCTTACTGGAGTAGCCGTGTGATCCTACCAGTACAGTGTTGTTTGTGTACTGATACTGCATTTGCTCATTCTTTGTTTAGTACAGGGCATCTTCAGGCGGCTACTAATAGACCTCAGTTAGGGGATCATTGACCGAGACCAGATTTGAGGGTGAGCCAGTTCTTTCAGGCTGTCATGGATCCTCTATTTGTTTAGTCCATACTTTTTGGACTCAGACTACTTAGTTAGACTTATTCGTATGTTAATTTGGGGGTTGTACCCCTTTTTTCTTAGACTTGTTGATTAGTAGAGGTTTGGTATAATGACTATCAGGTTCTTGGGCTTGAATTTCTGTAATAGTTATGTTTGGTTGTTTATTTAAACCTTCGGAGTTTATGGGAACTCCATAGTAATTCGTCATTTAAACTTGCTTTTGTATCTTTAAATGCTTTAGTTTTTTTAAGTTGCTTAATTAGGTTGTAGTAATGGTTCTCCCATGGGAGGGTTAGTTTGGGTGCCAATCACGGTGGTCTTGGTCGTGACAAAGTTGATATCAGAGCCCTAGGTTCGTTGATCTCATTGTACCAAAATGAGTCTAGTAGAGTCTTGTAGAACGGTACAGAAACGTCTGTACTTTTCTTCGAGAGGCTACATGACTTTAGGAAATCTCTCTGTCTTCTTCTCCTTTCGCACTATGACTTGATTCCAATTGGTATCTGGTGATCTGAATTGTTATCTAATCTCTTTCACTCTTCTGTCCGAGGAAGGGTAGCACCCGCCAGGGGTAAAGCTCCAATTGAGAATGTTCCCAAGGAAGAGGCCCCTCCTGCACCCCAAGAAGAAGTAGAAGAGAATGTGAAGATCGATAACGAGGAGGATGTTGGACCAGAGGAGGATGTACATGATGAGACTACAAGTCTTCCTCCCCTAGACCCAGTGATAGCTCAGCAGATCATGACTTTACTGAAAGGGTTGGTCGAACCTGGAATCCTTCCCACATTGTAAGCGGCTCAAAGCTCTAGTAAACCTCCCCATTTCTGCTACTGTTCCCAAGGTGGATGGAGCATTAGGCATGAATGACTTTTTCCGTCCCCTATTGGGTCCTATGATAACTGGTACTGAGCATGAGATGTTGACTAAGTTCCTGAAACTGAAGTCGCCTGTGTTACATGGTTCTGAGAGTGAGGATGCCTATGAGTTCATTCTGGATTGCTATGAGAGGCTTCACAAGTTAGGCATTGTGCATCAACATAGGGTAGAGTTCGTGACCTTCCAGCTTCAAGGTGAGGCTAAGCAGCGGTGAAGGGCCTATGTGGAATGTAGATCGCCAGTCTTGCCCCTACTCACTTAGACACAGTTCCATGCTTTGTTCCTGGAAAAGTATGTGCCCCAGACTTTGAGAGATCGCAAGAAGGATGAATTCATGGCCTTAGAGCAGGGTGGTATGACTGTAGCTGCTTATGAGGCTAAGTTACATGCCTTGTCCAGATATGCTACACAGTTGGTGACTACAGAGGAGGAGAGAATTCGTCTATTCGTCAAGGGATTGAACCCCGAGTTACAGGTATTGTCTGTTCAGTTTGCCTTTAGATTTGTTGCGGTTTGTGATGTGCTTGATGCCCCCATCCATGTTTCTACCCAGTTGGAAAGTCTGTCATAGTCACCCATGGTTATCGTTCTTGTTTTGTCCTGTTTATGGGTTTTCAGGCTTGGGCTAATTTGGTTATTCCGGATATGACTGACTTTGATATAATCTTAGGCATGACTTTGTTGTCCCCCTATTATGTTGTGCTTAATTGTAATGCTAAGTCTGTAACTCTAGAGATCCCGTGTAGAGAAAGGTTAAAGTGGGAAGGGGTGTAAAAACCTAAGCAAGCTAAGGTCATATCTTTCGTTCGGGCTAGGAAACTGGTGGGGCAGAGGTGTATGGCGTATTTAGCACATGTTCGGGATGTTGATGCTGAATCTCCCTCTATTGAGTCTATTCTGGTAGTGTCTGAGTTCAAGAAAGTGTTTCCTACTTATTTTCCTGGTATGCCTCCGGATAGGGATATAGATTTCTGCATTGACTTGGAGCTGGGCACTTGCCCCGTCTCCATTCCTCCTTATCGCATGGCTTCGGTAGAATTGAGAGAGCTTAAAGCTCAAATCCAGGAGCTTCTTGATAAAGGTTTCATTCGTCCTAGTGCTTCCCCGTGGGGTGCTCCGGTTTTGTTTGTTAAAAACAAGGATGGTAGTATGAGGATGTGATATAATCTTTTGATGAACACAAATATTCGATGACATTTAATTATTCGTATTGATATTATTTTTTAAATTAGAATTACATCAATTGAAAAATAAATAATAAAAATATCTCAAATAATAATAAAATTCATCCATTAACATACAATTAAAGCAACAAACATTTGATGGCGTTCAAATTTGTAAATGATAATAATTTACTAGTTTCTCGTTAATTTGATAATTTATACATGGTGGCAAATTTTCTCATATTTTACAAGATTAATTAATTCATCAATATAAAAAAATTACAAGAAAAAGTCTAAGTCGTGATATGTAACATGAAAATTTATTAAATTAACATCATGACAAATATTAAATTTATTTTTTTAAACTTAGCAGGTATCATATAATAATATAAACTCAACATAACAAAATAAAACATTTAACATAATAAAAAAAAGTGTCACTCATGATCATATAATATTTTAGAACTAAAATAATATTGAAATAATCTCATTAAAAGATTATTATATGATCCTAACGAAAGTACATAATGTTAGTCGTCAATAAGAAAATAAAAATGTTACTCCTTATATGCTAATGTAGCCAACTTATCTGATAACTTTACTCTTCATCCAATTTTTTCCATTCATGAACGTACCTGTGTGAAAAAGGAAAAAATATATTTTTAATATGTACTCACTGCAATTATGATTTTACATGATATATTTTCAAAATTTAATTGTAAAATTGATATTAGAATGAGAAATAAATAGAAAAGATACTTACTCAAATTAGACGGTAAATTGTCATTCCTTCTTTCCTAAAGATATAGACCTTGAGCTTTGTCTGCAAACAAAAAAAAATCAGCAATCGAGATAAAGAAACTTACTTAGTATATAGAGAAGTCGAAAAAATTAGATCATATTTTTTAAAAAGCCCCTAAAAGTCTCTAACACAAAACAAACTCATAGGCTAAACACAAGTAACTCGTAGTTTAAATTATCATACTATTTTTTTTTTACAAAAAAGAACACTAGAGTCCAAGGAGAAAAAGTTCACAAATTAAAATAAATTTAAGAAACCCACTGAAAATTCAGGTGATGTATAGCAGAAAGGAAGAGAGAGTTGCATATTCATATTATTTAAGGAGTATGTATCTAATGATAAAACACTCAAAATTCAATAAAATAAAAACTAAAAATAAAGATAATGGGAGAGAAGTATTACGTGGGGAGATAAGGAGTGGATGTGGCTAATAACTAAAAGAGAGATTTGTGGAGAAGGAAAAGGAAATGAGAGAATTACGTGTGTGTTTTTCCTACAAATTTTGAAATGAATACTCTCTTTTAATTTCTTCATGTGATTTTGTTAAATACTTTTGTCTGATTTGATTTTGGCATAAAATTTAAGAAAATAATTTAATTTATTTGATTTTGACACTTGACATAAAATTTAAGAAAGTAAATAAGATTTTTTAATCGTGTAATCTTAAACTAAAAATACGTGAAATGTGTCAAAATAGTTTTTAATCTTCTAATTTAAAATATGTCATGTAAAAATTAGAATTAAAGAGTTACCAAAATAAGTAAAGAGAATTTATTTTATAAACTAAAAAAAAATGTATGGAAAATAAATTAAAACAAAGGGAATTATAAATATAAAAGAAAATGTTGGGTAGAAAATTAAGTATTTATCATAATATAAAGATACTTAGTAGCCATGTAGGGAAATGTGTTGGTTTCATTCTATTTTCACACTTTAAATTTATTATATTAAACATAATTTATTGCTACAAACAATAAAATTTGAGTAGAAAAAATAATAATCAAGATAGAAAATATTATGAGTGTTGCAATTTGTATAAATCTTCTAGTTCTTCATTTCAAAATAATTTCAAGCATCTTTAGTTTGATTTTGAATTTATGTTGGATTTGATATATTTTGACTTGAATTTGATTTGTCATAAGTACTTTGATGACCTCCTTAAACAAGTTTTCCCATAAATAAGTGAATTTGATCTAGAACGTTTTGATATTTAATTTATCCTTGTCCTTTATTTTCAAGTATTTATAATGTGTACACAAAATGTTTGAATGCTTGCAACTCATAGAAGATTTGTAATTTTTGACCCATGAGTTTTTTGTTTTTAAAATTCTAATGACTTTTCTTAATTATGACCTCCGATTTATAATTATAAGATGAAAAATTGTGATGAGAACAAATTGTTTTTTATTTGTCAGGTTCAAATGACATGGTGATATTTAATTGTCGGAACATGTCAATTACGATTGTATATTTTCATTGTAATCAAATTTAATTTTATGTCATTTTGATATGTGACATGATCTTATTTTCTCATCTATTTAATTTGGCGTACCACATCAGCTGACATGTAGCACCAAACTAGACCTCTAGAATAAGATGAAATTTTGCGTTTGACAAACTGATATAATCTATCATTTAAAGCCCAATTAAATGAGTTAACGCACAACATTATGGTGCACATGATACATTAGATATCAAGTCAAAAAATTTAATAGTGTGCTTGCAGTATTATATATATATATATATAAAATTAGTATTAGATATTTATAAATATACCAAAATGTATAGTTACATAAAAAAATTATAGTATATATCATACAACCTAATGTTAGTACAAAATTAATTGTGAAGATGTTTAAATTTTGACTACAATTTTTTTGATATTGAACCAGATACCAAAATTATTGTAATTTCTTTTTAACATATATTTTTGCATAGGTAAGATTGTAAGGTGTATATATGATATATTTTTTTACGTTTTTTTTTTCAAAAGTATAAGTCATAATTCTCTATTATATGACTATAAATAAATCAAAGTTGAACCAACTATGATTGTCAATGTTTCATGCATACTGCAAAATATCAAAATAAAATTTAAAATTATCAAATCATATTGAATTAATTTGATATGTTGTATAATAGTATTTATTTTTTAAAAAAAATTTTTTTTTACCTTAATCGAAGTTTAAATTGAGCACATTATTGTTTTAAAATGTCTTGATTGAATGTCTTACGGGAAAAAAGTTAGAACTCATGTCTGATGGATATCATACCTAAGTTCTAACTTTTGTTCATAGGCAGAACTTCATGTCAATTGAGAAGGTTTAGTGTCTTAAAATATCTTGAACATTTGTCTTATGGGCAAAAGTTATAATTTTCTAAAGTAAAGGTTTTTAAAATATATATATATATATATATTAAACGGGGTTGAAATTTTTTTTAGAAGGGACAAATTATCAAAACCAGTCCATCTTACTAAACTTGAGCGTGGAAAAGAGCTAAGATAAAAAGTTGATCTTTAAGAGTGAAAAAGACACAAATTAAATTTAAAAATTAATCAATCATCTTTAAGTTACAGCCATGATTATTTCGAACATAACCGATTCGCGTTGCAATTGTGAACAATTATTGATTAAATAATCAAATTTAATCAATTATTTATAATTAAAGATATTTATGAAACAAAGGCAATATGTAGTAAAATTGAGATAATCATTTAATTAATTTAATAATAAAATCCTTTTGATTTAGCAAAATAAAGTAATTATTAGTAATAATGGAGTCCTGATCATAATTAAAGCAAAGTTGGCTTTAATTTGACAAAATAAAAAACATACTTGTTTAAAATGCTTGTTTTTTTTAACAAATAAAGTAGTTTTTATATTAATAAAACTAAATAATTAATACTTAAAATTATATGTAAAATATATAAGGTCCTATTACCCCCAGCCTATGCCCAAAATCTCTGAGACACACCTAACTTTTACTAAGGTCCTATTACCCCCGAACTTATTTTATATATAATTTTCTAGCCCTTTTCGGCCTATGTGACACTATCCTTGAAAATATTGTCAACACGCGCTGGGCCCACAAGATAGTGCCACGTAGGCCGAAAAGGGGTAAAAAATTATATATAAAATAAGTTTGGGGGTAATAGGACCTTAGTAAAGGTTAGTTGTGTCTCAGGTATTTTGAGCATAGGTTGGGGATACTTATGCATTTTCCCAATATATAATAATATATTAAGATATTTTGCTAAATGAAATAACAAAATAGCACCAACAATAATTTTAAAAAATAGTTTTGACATTTATAAATAGTTATTTCACTCTATTTGAAATTCAAGAAACTTAATTAAGTTAAAAGAAAAAGAATTGATTAATTAATTTAAAATATCTTTGGTCAAAATAGGGTATCTACTCCCACAACTACCACAACTGGCCATCATCACAACTAACTGTCATTAAATAAAAAGTTAAAAAAATATATTATTGATATAGTATAAGATTAATTTCACATTTTATTAATTTTTTTATTATTATTTTAAATAAAGAAATTTTTTACATATTCATATATTTATAATAATCATAGTTATTTAGTATTCAAATTTTAAAACAACATCACAATCTTGAGATGCATATTTAGATTTATATATCTAGATCTAAATACACATCTTAATATTTAGATATTCATCTAAATTCAAACATCATAATTTTATTAAAATCAAATAGTTGGGGTTCTTGAGACCTCCCCAATTAAACTTATTTTTAGTCATTATAGAACATAGTTAATTAAATATCCATAAAATATTTAAAACTTTTGCAAAATAGACTTATTGTCGATGTTATCTTTTGTATAATTGCTCTCTGTGATATCACAATCCCCACTCACATTAGATTTTATGTTAGCATCGACACTTGAATTTTCTTAAGGTATAGTTCGACGTTATCATTATATCATTCTATAGTTTTCTTTTGTTGTTACCTATAGAGAACACTTTAAAGAAATATTTGTCAGTTGCTACTTGCAATTGTAAATAATAAGCCTAATTAAATATTATTTTATATTTAGCTAAAAAAAAATAGAAAATAATTAAATTATTCAGCTGCAAAATTTAAATTTTTGCTATTTAAATATTGCATATTATGTGACAAAACTATGTTGTCACAAGTTGATTAGAGACAAGAAAATGTTTGTCGCTAATTGATTATAGTATTAGTGACAAATATTTAGATAGCAATTAAATATAAATGTTGTGGCTAAAGCTTACAACATTTGACTACAAATTCTAATTTGTCACTATTGCAATAACTTATTTTTAGTGACAATTTATTCGTGTCCAAAACTATAACTCATCTACGACAAATAATAATTTGTCACAAATTGGATGCATTATTAGTGACAAAATAAGTTGTCATTGATAACTTAAAATGCGTCACTAATAGTACTTAATAAATGGCGTCAATTTTTTTTTTTGGTGGGAAACTTAAATGGACAAAACTTTGCAACAAAATTGTATGTTTCGTCACTAAAAATATTTTGCTCATACATTTAAACACAAAATACAATTTTTGTCAAAAAAAATGAGTAATTAGTGACGAATTTAGTATCGTACCTAATAATTTCATAGCTAAATATCACATTTGTTGTTAGCCTAGCCTAAATTTTTTAATTCACTACTCCAAAAATTGTCTCAATCACTAATAGTTTGCCTATAATGGTGAGGGAGGTTGTTACAATGTACTTGCATATATTGGACTTTAACAAAAAAATTGAATACATTTTTACTATTTAAAAGGTGAGTGAATCAATTTAACATAAAAAACGGTCGAAAGAGAAATCCATTCCACTATTTATAAGGCTTTTGAGTTTTGACCTTCTAGATATACTACTTTATAAATTTTTAGTTTGATATTATATGCTCCTTCCATTTTATTCTATGCAATTGACTTTTTTTCTATTTATTTCAGAGAGAGAATGATTATTACTTCTATATTAGAGATTTTTTACTTTTTCATTTTTCATTTTACCTTTCATGCCCTGTTATAATCATAAAAATACTCTTACATATTTAAGATCACAAATTACAAGCATATTTTCAATACATTTAAGATATGTTTCTCTCTTAAGTTTTATGTCCGGTCAAATATTATGACATAAAATGAAAAGAAAATGAAGGGAGTACTTCAAGACTTCAGACAAACCATACACTAATACACTATTATTTCAAACAATTTATAAATTTGATAACATGGTAAATATTTTGTGCAGTGGCCGTCATGCATTGAAAATCAAAGTGCTTGGACAAATTAAATTATGATATAATTATATATGAATGTGCATCGACATTCATTTCATTTTGTCATAGCTTGGATATAATTTTGAGGGAAAACAACTTGAGGACCTCTTTTGGAGATTCAAGTAAATGGCTGAGAGAAACAAGGTGAATTAAATTGTTGATGTTTTCATGTCGATTATATCAGATAAGGATCATATAAAGGATATAAAGGATTTGGGCTGATTGATATAAAATGATTTTGGATCAAATGGATTTATCCCCATTGGTGTACAAGTGTGTCATCATTGATGACACAACACAGCATCTTCTTCTTCTTTTTTTTTTTTTTTGTTAGTCTTCATTCAATTAGGAATAGACAGTTGTATAGTTAGTTACAAAAATATGATTTTCATTCTTGTATAAATATGACCATTGTACAGTGAAGAATTTATTAGGAAATTTTATACATCATAAGTTTTAATTTTCTCATGGTATCAGAGCACTGCTGATCCTTTCTTCTGCTTTCCAACTCTTGAGTCTTCATTTCTTTTCTTTAGCTTTCTAAAAGATGATTATGCTCAGAATATTCAGAATCAACCTCTAACTCTAATCACTGAAAGTTCTGAAGGATCTTTTGTTAACAAAACAATAGATGTTTCACATACTTTCTATATTCACCCTTCGGATGTTTCAGGAATGAACCTTGTTTCTACTGATTTTGACAGTAGAAACTATGGTAGCTGGAGAAGGGTTGTTATTATTGCTCTCTCAGCAAAAAACAAACTAGGAATCACTGATGGATCTCTAGATGTTCCAGCTGATACAAACCTGAAAATGAAAAAAGGCTTGGATAAGATGCAATGATATGGTCTTATCTTGGTTACTAAATTCTCTTTCAAAACAAATTACTGAATCAATTTTATGCTCTCAAAGTGCAAGAGTTTTTTGGTCAGATCTAGAGGATAGATTTTGGCAAGAAAATAGTGCTAAGTTATTTCAACTTCAAAAGGATCTTAATGTTGTTGTTCAGGGAAATTCAGTATTTCTGCCTATTTTACTAAAATGAAAAGTTTGTGGGATGAACTAGATGCTTTAAGCACTTTCTTTGCTTGTTCTTGTAATTGTACATGTGGTGCAAAGGAAAAGGGATTTAAGGTTCATCAAGTTGAAAGGTTGCTTCAATTTTAATGGGTTTGAATGACACTTTCTTAGGTGTTAGAAGCAACATCTTGTTATGTGCACCTCTTCCCACTATTGGACAGGCCTACTCTCTTATAATTCAGAATGAAAAACAAAGAAAGATCCATTTTGCTCCTGCTTATCCAGGAGATTCAGCATCCTTTCTAGTCAGTAATTGAGGGGAAAGGAGAAATAATGAATATAAGTTTAATCAAGGAAACTATTCTAAGGAATCTTCTTTGGTGTGTAATTACTGTAAGAAAATAAGGCATACCATTGACCAATGTTACAAGATACATGGTTTTCTTGCTGACTTCAAGTTTACTAAACCTAAGAAGTACCAAAAGGGACCTATTGCTGGAAATGTTTTCAATACAGAGGAAGCTTCACAACAAGGAAATTCAGATGTTGCTGGTGTGAAGAGTCTCTCTTCAGAGAATGTTGCTCACCTATTAGGACTGTTGCAGAAGATGAATCAAAAGGATCAAGGAGATTCATCTGTCAATATGACATCTTCTAGTATGGCCAAGCTTAAATCTCATGTTTGTTTACTTAAAATTTATAAATATTTTTGGATACTAGATAGTGGAGCTTCAGAGCATATTACTTATGATAAAAATTCATTCATTAGCATTGCACCTCTTACTAAACCTATGATAGTCACTTTCCAAATTCTTACAAAGTTAGAGTAACTTATTCTTGTTCTGTGAAAAAAAATTCACATCTTATTTTAGAAAATGTGCTCTATATTCCCTCCTTTAAGTTCAATCTCATATCCATTCACAAGTTATGCAAACTGTTTCAGAAGTCCATTCTTTTTACCCCTAACTTTTGTTTGCTTTTGTAGGGCCCTTCAGTGTGATTGGTAAAGAACAAGAAGGTCTTTATATTCTCAAGACCAGTGTGCCAACAATCTATACAAACAGTCCTATCAGTTCCAACCTTCATAGTTTCTTTTTTTCTACTTTTTTTAGGAGATGTCTTTACTTCTTGTTCTAGTTGTTTTGATTCCAATGTAAAAGAACAGTTATGGCACTACATATTAGGCCATACGCCAATAAATAATATGAAGAAAGTTTTTCCTAATTCTACATCTTGTTCCAAATTTTCCTCTCCTTGTATCATTTGTCCTTATGGCTAGACAATCTAATCTACCTTTTCCTTCAAGAAATATATCTACTAATTCTGTTTTTGAATTAATTCATGTTGACACTTGGAGACCTTATAAACACACTAGTCATAATGGTTTTATTTATTTTCTTACCATTGTTGATGATTTTAGTAGGGCAACATGGACATATCTTCTTATCACTAAGTCTAATTCCTTTACTATCCTTCAATCTTTCATTCAGATGGTAGACAGACAGTTCAATACAAAAGTCAAAATAATTAGAATTGATAATGCTTTTGAGTTGGGAAGTATGAGATTGCAATCTGATTTTTTATTTCCAAAAGAATCATCCATCAAACTACTTGTGTCCACACTCCTCAACAAAATGGTATTGTAGAAAGAAAACACAAGCATTTGTTGGAAACCTCAAGGGCTCTCTTATATCAATCTCATCTTCCTATTAGCTATTGGGGTGAATGTTTATTAGCAACAACTTATCTTATAAACAGATTCCCTTCTAGTGTCTTAAACTCTAAAACACCTTTTGAAATCCTGGTTAACACTAAACCCATCTATTCTCACTTAAAATATTTTGGTTGTATTTGTTTTGTGTCTACCTTACCTACTCATAGAACTAAATTTGATCCCAAAGCTTGTCCTTGTGTTTTTATTAGATATCCTCATTGGAAAAAAAGGGTTACAAAGTTCTGAATCTCCAAACTAAGAAAATATTTGTCTCTAGGGATGTAATTTTTCATGAAAAGTTTTTTGCTTTTGCTAAGCATGTATCATCTGACAGATATTCCCTTCTTCCAATCATTTACCTAATTGTTATGATCCTTCTTCTGTTACTCTTTATTCCGATCTTAGTGATGATGATGTTGTAGTTTCTGATCCTAGTTGTGATCTTCCTATTGAGGTTGTGTCTTATAATTCTCCTGCGTTGGAGTCTTCGAGTCTCTCTTCAGATGATACTTCCATTATTCCTCCTATGAACTCTACACCCTCACCAATTATTGAGACTCTTCTAAGAAAATCCAGTAGGACTCACAAGAAACCTGCTTATTTAGAATCATATGTCTGCAATGCTATTCATTTTATAGATGTTTCTTCTAGTTGTTTCTTGAGTCCTGTTACTGTTGATTCTTTTTCTTTTAGTGCTTTATCTTCCACCAATCAAGCAATGCTAAACTCCATTTCTAGTATACAAGAATCTATCAATTATATGAAGGCTGCTCATCATCCAGGTTGGCAAGAAGCAATGGACAAAGAGTTTTCATCTTTAGAACTTAATAAAAACTTTGGAGATTGTTGTATTACCTGATGGTAAGAGAGCACTACATTCTAAATGAGTTTATACAGTAAAGCAGCATGTTGATGGCAGTATAGAAAGACTAAAGGATAGATTGGTGATCAGAGGATATATTCAAAGAGAAGATGTGGATTATAATAAAACTTTTTCACTTGTGGTCAAGATGACCACCATCAGGTGTCTATTATCTACCGCTGTGAAGCATAATTAGGGTATTTTTCAGATGTCAACAATGCATTTTTGCATGGTGACTTAAACGAAGAGGTGTATATGAAGTTTCCTCCTGGTGTTTCCCCTCCTACTTCGAACCATGTTTGTTTGCTCAAAAAATCCATTTATGGACTTAAACAAGCATCCAGATAATGGTATGCTAAGTTAACTGTTGCCCTCAATTTTAAAGGATTTAGTCATTCTTTGAATGGTTGTTCTCTTTTCTTTAAAACATCAGGTTCATCTATCTCCATTGTTGTTGTATATGTGGATGACATTCTCTTGACACGAAATAATAAGGGAGAATTACGGAGTTAGAAGAATTTTTTAGACACAGAGTTCAAGATTAAGGACCTAGGTCTTTTACATTTTTCCCTTGGAATGGACGTTGTTAGAGAACCTCAAGGCTTGATTATTACTCAAAGGAAATTCACTTTGGATCTTTTAAGAGAATTTGATTCTCTACGTCTTCATCCTGTCTCTTGTCCTTTGGATCCAACCATCAAGTTATTAGCTAATCATGGAAAGCCTATCACAGATCCAACTTTTTATCATCATTTATTGGGGAAATTGAATTACCTGACTCACACAAGGCCTGATCTTTTCGTCACGGTGCAACATCTCAGTCAATACATGCAGGACCCTCGTGAACCACATTTATCTGCTGCTTTGCGAGTATTGCGTTATTTGCTGAATAATCCAAGTTTTGACTATTTTTCTCTTCCTCTTCCTCTTTCAACTTAACAGCCTTCTGCGATTCCGACTGAGGTACCTGTCCAGATTCACGCAGATCTGTTAGTGGCTACTATATTTCTCTTTTTGATGGTTTGGAATATTATTTCTATACTAAATTTTAAAATTTTAGATACATGTATCATTACTCGCCAGATATATGTATCTGCCTGTTTTAAAAGTCGAGATACATGATTTATTTGTTTTAATTAAGGAGCATAACTTATTTCCTTAAATAAAGGAGTAATTGATAAATAAATAATAATTCAAATGGATTTGCATCATCCTTTCAGTATCAACTCTAATAAAATTTCATAAAATAACGAAATTATAAACCATAATAATTCTCTAATTGTAAACTTTATCTTCTTTGTAGTATCTTTTTAAGATTAATGATGTTAGATTTACAATTAATGATTTTGTTGACATGTACCTTAATGTTGTTATCATGTATCTCAGAAACATATATAATGTATATCTTCTTAATAGTAATGAAATAAGATGTAAAAGTAATGACGTTTTTATCATGTATATTAGTTTTATAGCGTGTATCTCAGACAATAATATATATATATCGATATTGTTGCACTTGATGTGTAGCTGGGTATAATGGTGTATCTATAATGTTAAGTAAAGCTTGACATAATTCTTCCATTCTGATTACTTCGTTCTTATATTTATTCTTGACTTGAATGTTGGCGGATGTAGAGTCAGACCATGTAATGACAAATTCTTGAAAGAAAATAAATAAATAAATAAAAGGTGTTTGATTTGGTTTATTACTATTAATGTATTGTATCTTTAACAAGAATCATCCGATTTTGTGAATGGCCAACCATTAAAGTAGTTTGTGAGACAACAAAATCAAACAATGTAAAACCTATTTTGTAAAAAAAATTAAAATTGAACTTTATAACTTTAACAAAAATTATCCGATTTTGTGAATGGTAAGCCATAAAAGTAGTTTGAGAAAACAACAACATCAAACAATGTAAAATCTGATTTGTCAAACTTTTTAAAATTGAACTTAATAACAATATGAACTCTATCTCAGATACATGAAAGGGATGAAAATCAAAATACACGAGAATAACGAAACAAGCGTAACAAATCTCTATGTATAATGTTGATTGTCAAGATTCAGATTTCAAATTTGGATATACAAACATGTATTGAGAGGATGAAGGAAGAGGGAAAGATGGTGGAGGTGAGTGAAGGACGTGGGGGTGGGGGTGAAAGATTCAGTCGAGTAATGGGATTGGGAGAAGGAAACCCTGATGTGATAGAAATAATAAGAATTGTTATTGGATCATTAATTAAGGAGTTTAAATTTTAAGATAATTATTCAATACTATATTTAAGGAATTTGTGTATATGATTAAATCTTATAAAATATATGGTATAAATATTAAAAATGGTAATATGTGTAATTGTTTTAAACTAAAGGTAAAAGTAAATATATATGGTAGTAATGTATGTCTAGTTAGGTAGTTTTTCCTATTTAAATTGTACTCCCTCTGTCCCTGATTACTTGTCCACTTTTGAATTGACACACTTATTAAAAAACAATGATTGACATAGTGAGTTTTCCATTTTACCCTATTAATTATGAAGTGGATGCATTAAAAATTTAAGATTTTCAAGAAGTTCTACCTTTTTCGTTAATTAATTGAGGGTATTATATGTAAAAATAATAATATTTTTTCTTGATTTGTCAAAATGATCAAGTAAAAATGGACAAACAAAAAAAGGAAAATTAGACAAGTATTTAGAGACAAAGGGAGTATAAACTTAATTTTTAAGGTCTTTAGTATTGAATCTCATGTTCTTTCAAAATCGTGATTTTCGGCTTATATATGTTGTAATTTTAATTTAAAAAATTATATAAATTTATATGCCGCATTAAAAGTATATAGTTCAAATAAATATGATATTGCATGCATACTGCATCTGCCTTTGAGTAAGAGACATCTTTTTCTTTTGTAAACATCTATATTTCTAATAATTTATATGGTATAGAAAAAGTGACTTGAAATATATCAAAAAAAAATCTTAAACTTCATTTTAAGTTAAACAATGTCACATGAAATGCATAAAGGGAGTACTAGCACATTCGTAATGTGTTACAACTTGTTTAGCCCCAAACATATTTGGGAAAAGCTTAGACAAATGTTGTTTGGACATACAACTTACCACTAATTGGCAAATATATTTGCCAAAATATATATCCCAAGTTCCCAAAGACCGAAAAAAACTAGTATTTGGATCAAGTTCTAATATCTGAATTTTTTTTAAAATTAGAAAATTACCCCAAGCTTTTATATTTTATAAAAAACCACCTATCCTTTATTAATTTCAACTAATATTTATATGATTAATTACTTGAGTGGATCCCTTTTAAAAAATAATTACTTATTTTAAATATACTCTTTAATTATTACCATTTATAACAACTTCTTTAATTTCTCTCTTTTCTCTGTCTCGCTCTTTCTTCCTTCCTTTCTTTCCTTCTTTCTTTCTTCTTTCTTTCTGTTGTTCCTTCTCCCTTCCTTTCTTTTTTGTTGCTATTTCTCCCTCTCTTACTATTGCTCTTTTCCTTTTCTTTCGTAGAGTAGTCAATGATTCTAGACATAAGAAACAGCCAAATGAATTAAACTTGAATTAAAAATGTATTACAAACATATTAAAGTTGAATTATTAGAAGAGAATCAAACATGAATGCAAAATTTAGCAAACAAAAGAACATTCTTTGATCTGCATGTCAACTGAAAAAAACTTGTATCAATTATGAATTAAACAAGTAATCCAATCGTAACAAATCAACCAATTAATTGCAAAATGAATTAAACTTGTATTTAAAAGTGTATTACACAAATATTAAAGTTGAGTTAGAAGAGAGAATTAAGCATGAATAAAAACACGTAACTAATGAAAAACTAGACAATGATCTATAGAGTAAATTAAACTTGTATCAATAATGAATTAAACAAATATCCAATAGTAACAAATAAATCAAAAAACTGCAAAATGAATTAAATTTGCATTAAAATTGTATTACATAGTATTAAAGTTGAATAAGAAGAGAGAATTAAGAATGAATGAAAAATGTAACTAACGAAAGACAAGACAATGATATATAGAGTGAATTAAACTTGTATCAATAATGAATTAAAGAAGTATCCAATAGTAACAAATAAATCAAAAAACTGCGAAATGAATTA
>JAJOOS010080868.1:0-27017 GCA_029582725.1 Solanum chiquidenum | reverse complement strand
CTGCCATGCTTTCCTTAAGATTGACCCGTCCCGCCCATTCTTGACGAATATCCTTGGCGTAAGGTATCTTGTCGCACCCGTTGTAGTCAAAGACGTAGCGGCTAGTGTCGGCCCGTGCGTTGCGTCGGGTCAAGTGTACCACGTAGATCATCTTGTAACCATTTCTTGTATTCGTCAACATATCCTGCTTCATACCTGTTTTCTGCCATGCTTTCCTTAAGATTGACCCGTCCCGCCCATTCTTGACGAATATCCTTGGCGTAAGGTATCTTGTCGCACCCGTTGTAGTCAAAGACGTAGCGGCTAGTGTCGGCCCGTGCGTTGCGTCGGGTCAAGTGTACCACGTAGATCATCTTGTAACCATTTCTTGTATTCGTCAACATATCCTGCTTCATACCTGTTTTCTGCCATGCTTTCCTTAAGATTGACCCGTCCCGCCCATTCTTGACGAATATCCTTGGCGTAAGGTATCTTGTCGCACCCGTTGTAGTCAAAGACGTAGCGGCTAGTGTCTCCTTTGAAAGGTAGAGTTTGTCTTCTGCCGAATTGCCGCATTACCCTGCTAGGATTGTAAGGTCGTACCCCTCTAATGCCAGGAAGGATTAGGAAAGGACACTTAGCCCCCTGAACAGCTATTTTTTCTGACATGAAATCTTGAAACATCCATTGTACATTTCCATCTTTTATGTCGTGGAAGACTTTAGCCCATCCTTCCCTAGTGCTGTGGATCGTGAAATTGTTGATGCTCAAATGGAATTCGTAATGGTCGAGGTAGCTTTCTTTTTTCGGCTCGGCCAATTCCTGTTTCTGGGTCTCGTATGTCTTCACCAGATGCTTAGACATCCACCACTGTAGCAATATATTACAACCTTGAAAAAATGGAAACCCATTTTTGCATTGACCCAAAGATCGATAGATGTCAGCTACAATGATCGGGGCCAGGTTGAAGTATTTCTTGACTTGTCCCTTTTTACCAACACCCTCAAAAATGGTGTGAGTTACCATGACAATCCGAGTATCAATTTCATTCCCTCCGTCCTGAGGGAATACCATCGTCCCTAAGAGGCATACGGCAAATGCTAAGGTTTGAGTTTGACTCCAACTACTGCGACTGAGAAACTCATTTGGAAAATTCTTATAATAGTTCTCGTGTCCCCATCGTTCGTAGAATTTTACAAACGGGATACTCGGGGTGTCTAGCCAGTCTGCATTTACCAGCAACAACATGTTCTTCAGTTCTGTACTGGTCGGCTTATCTGGTAGCAAAACGTGATGATCTGGATGATTTTTCCTTTTTTGGCACATTCCGACGTTGTCTAGGCAATCTTTGATTTCTTCAACAGTTGGTGTCATTTCAACATCTCCAAAGCGAAACACCATCCTCTCGTCATCCCAAAATCGAGTGACCACCTCAATGAACTTAGGCCAGACTTTGAGATTCATTATTGACGGGAGGTGACCCAAGTGAATGGAAAGTTCTCTTTTCTGATATGCATTGAGATTGTACCACCACACACGAAGAAGGTTTGGCGTCTCGGTGACCATTTTGAAACTCAAGTGTTGCTTGGCCATCTACAAAAACATACAAAGAATTAGATACCCCCCAAACCCAAGGCACAACAATTTGTCAAACAACGCATACATCCTTCAAACACGTAAGTATGAACGTCCGTTCGGGCCGTGGGCCCTTCGGACTTAAGGTGGTCTTTCTAATGGGCCCAACACGCCTTGGGTGTTGGGTCATCTTAGGTCGATGCACTAAATTTTGGGATTGAGTACGGCTCTACACTAGTCTGACTAAGAGTGAGCTTTATTTTTAGTGGATAGGTGACCCAAACGGACTACTTGGGCTGGGACAGTTAACGACCATTGACTATCCAGTAGCCAACTACATTCGTCAGGGTGTCCCGAGAACAATTTGGTTAACGAACGACTGCGGCCCGCATAATCGTCCTTTAAGTGAAAAATAAAAAATAAGTGTCGTTTGACGGAATATGTTATGTCATGAATGCAACAGTTTACATCAATTTAAACATTTTAAACACAAATAAGCATTTCAGCAATTAATAACAATTAGTCAAATAGTCAAATCTTATGGTTAGAACTTAATTGACTCCCCAGCAGAGTTTCCATTTCTGTTGTGCCGTAATTTCACTATCTCTAGAAAAATCACTATTTTTGAAATGTTCTAAGTATAAAACAATTCGAGAAAAATACTTAGAAAAGAGTCGCCACTTAACTTTTTAAAGAAATTAAGAAAACTAATAATTTTCAAAGATTTAAACAGAAAAAATCATTTGAAAAATACCAAAGAGGGTTCGGGGTTCAATTTACACTTCGAGAAGGGTTTAAGCATTCGAAGTGTCCGCTAATATGCGGTTGACCTGCGACTTGACTAAAATATATTTTGACTATTACAAAAAATAAATAAAAAAATAAAATGATTTAGCATAAGAATAATAAATTACCATATTTGATTAACTTTGAGAAAATAATTAAGTAAGTGACGCATTTTATTTTCAATTTTTATTTTTTAGAAAAAGGGATACAAAATGAAACATTTGACTCGAAAATAAGTGATTAGAATATTAATAACTAGATTAATTGGAATTTATTTTATTCATTTTTTGAAACAATAATTTAAACCCATTTAAAGCATGAAAATCATTTTTTAATTAATTGACTAACCATTTTGAGAAAAGACTAAGTAAGTGTGTGTATATATATATATTCATTTAATTGAAAAGGGTTTGATTCACATTTTTAAAGTTTATTTGAGAAAAATACTTTAACTTACAACAATTTTAAAATGAATAAAAATGTGATTAAGTGAAGAGGCGTTAAAACATATCTGTTAAGAACAAAATGTTTAACTTAATTAGAAAGTATAATTTGATCCACATATTTGATTAATAAAATAAAATATATATATATATTAAAAGTTAACCAACACAAAGAAAATAACTTATCTTTTGGGGAGTCTAATTAGGTTAATTAAAAATTATAAAGTTAGAGTTAAACAACAAACAATATATAATCACAATTAAATAATTAAAGAGTAAGGGAGAAATTGAATTTGGGCCTCCTTTTGGGCCAATTTCGTTGGATTTTTTTTTTGGCTAATCCAATTCCCGTTTTTGCGGATACCCTGGGCGTATATCAGTGTATATAAGCATATAAATCAGCTCTTTTCATGTATATCTTGCTTCCGAATGTCTATATGTTGCCTCAGCCCTGTATTTTTACGTTTTGGGACCTGTATATGAGTGTATACCGATGTATATCAATGTATACATGTTGTATCTCAGCCTATTTTTAGCTTTCTGAGACTTGTGTATCTGCGTACTGTTTTGTAGAAGCTTCCGAAAGCTATGTTGGTACTTCCCTTTCGTGACATTTGGCGTGGGGATTGACTCGGAGAGTTGTTGGGTTCATCCCAACAGACAAAAGAGATGCAATGAAGGCAGGATTGGAGTCCGGTGGACTCGATATCATATGCATGGTATAAAGGGAAAAGAGAGTTAACAAACCATATGCTTCGGTAAACCGACAACAAATAATTTAACATATAAGATCACAACAAGATAGAACTTAAATCATTGACCACTAAAAAAAGAATTTCAAGCAGACATGTTTTATCTCAAATTTAAGAACAATACTAAGTCTAACAGAAAACACGAAAAGCAATATTTTGCACAATGTGAAAGCTAGTTTAATTAAGACAAAAAATTCTAAAGACCATTATCAAGTCTGATCCGAGAGACCTTAGTTGCCGGTTAATGCTATATTTTAACCGTATATTTAAAACAAGGGAATAGTTAGAGGTATGTTAAAGGTATTTTATTCATAGATCTGGAAAATAATTTCAACGAGAGGAATACATTCTTATTTTGGAGCTCAAATAAGAGCTTTAGCTTTTTGTCATTAAAATCGAAAGCTAACAATGCTTCAATCTCATACAATCACATTTATCCAAAAAAAAAAAGGCCTAAAGAAGGTTGCTGTGCATTTTTATTTTTTTTAAAAATAGATGCTCTAACATACTGTAATCACTTATTTAAAATGAAATCTCTAGCATGACACTTTCTTCCTTCTAATCTTTTAATAAAATTTATCATGAATTCCTAGGAATGTATGGTATTGATAGTGAAGTTTTACGTGATATATATATAAAAAAAATAAAGAAAAATATAACACTAACTGTCATCCAGATCTAAGCATATGGGTATTTGTTCTTGAGTACACATACAGAATTGACCATGATATGAAATAGATAAATTTATATATAACTACCACACTACAACCAAAACATGCACATTAACTACCTATCACAAATATTAGACTAATGAACATGAATATTCAAACAGAGAAGCTGATAAGTTAGGAGGCAGAGGGAAAAACTAATTACATCCACATATCTCATCTTTTCTATGAAACATAAAATTGATAAGATTGTAATAGCAACAATTATTGTATTGGCAGTAAGAAAAATCTATTGCAGTTGCATGATGTGCTATACTTTAAACGGAAGTATCAAGGTTTATATGTAAAATGGGAAGGAAAGGAGTGTGAAACTATTCTTTTATTATCAAATCTTATCAAATTATCCGACACATAAGTTCAGGCTCTTAAATACTTTAAATTAAGGCAACAGACCTAAGTAAGAGACAAGGTTGATAATCCATCATCAAACAAGTCGGTAAATATTGCAAACTATTAACTAAAAACACAAAGGTAGCATCAACCAAAACAGAGGCATCAGAATCTGGCATATTTGTGAAAGTAACGAGCAAAACCTTAATTACGCTATTTGTAAATAAGGATAGAAAGAATCCTAGTGCACAAACACCAACATCATTACTAGTTCAATGATTATGACTCATAGAGAATTAACAACCCAAGTGAGCAAAGACTACACTCATACCTAAATCACAATGAATGAAACAAAAACCAATAAGCTTACAATTTGAGACCCTTTTTTAAAAGACAACACATTAAAACAGAGAGGTCGAGCTAAATGAACACGTCATTTTATCGCAAATATGTCTAGCTAAGAACTAAGCAGCTAACAACGTCAAGACATTAAACAGTTGATAAAACTGTACATACTCGAAAACTAAAATGACAAACTATAGAAAGCCGCGTAATAAGTATTCTGGGAAATTGAACACTAATAGGGAACTAGGGGGAAATATGAAACAGCTAAAATATGGGAAGAGATTACCTCTTTTGGAGCAGCGAACTAGGACGATGAGAAGAGCGATTCCACCACTCTCTTCGAATACTAAAGGCAAGCTAAGAAAATCCGAGCGGCAATCTTTTCGGAACTTAGAATCAAAAGACTAGATATAAAAATTTTAAGTGTAAAAGTGACTATTGCTTCAAAACCGTGTCCTAATCACTAAGAGTAGGGGGTTATTTATAAGGGAAGTTGGGGCGATTTAGGGGGGGAAACTGTTGAGCAAAAATTCAAAACCTTTTGAATTTTTTCCTCTTTTCAAAGGCAAACAGTAGAAAGTATGGAGATTTCTGACAAAAGGGGACGAGGGGATGAGATGAGTGTGGGTCTGCGGATTTCTCGCCGGATTTCTGGGGTTCGTTTGCAGCCTTTTGCTTGACGTTCTTGCGTGGAGAAGAAGAAGAAACAGAGTAGGGCGTCGAGTTTGACTGTATTGTTGTTGGAATTGGGTTTCTCTACATATTGGGTCGGTTCAAGGAGTGTGGACTGTTGTAATGTTTTGGGCTGCTGGAATTTGAGATTGGCTGAAGGGAATGGGAATGGGAATTGAAAAAAAAAGAAAAAGAGATGGGCCGCTGGAATTTACAAATAGGGCCCAAGTTAGTTTATCACAAATGGATTAGTGTGAAGTAAGAGGGAGGTTAAATTGGAATTGAAAATTTGACCCACTTGGTTAAAATTATAGCCAATTGAATTTAAGAACTTAGCCAAATTGAGCTTAATCGGTGATTTGGCTTAAAACTAAATATAATGAATTAATTTGAATTAATTAATGAGCTTCTTAATGTCAACGAAACAAAATAATTAACTTGATTACAAAATAGGTAATTTAAAATATAAACTCTTATATAACTAAAATAATTAATCAAATATTCAATTAAAACAAAAAATATTTTTTTGAGACAATTTTCGAATATTCATAAAATATACTATATACATAATTATATATATTATTTAAAAATTATAAAATGTGACAAAGTTATTTAAAATAACTTGAAATAATATTTTGAATTTTATAAAGTCAATTATTTCAAATCGTTTGGAATTTAAGAAACTCGATAATTGATATATATTGTGGAGGTCCAAAATTGGGTGTCAACATAAATGTCTTGATAAACTCAATATATTTAAGACACATGAAAATAGCATCATGAAAAATACATAACGTATTGCAATCTGACTGTAGTGACGTAAACCTCTCTACAGAGCTCATGAGTTACTTATCTTATAGAATAATTACATTTCAATAGTCTATACCAGACACTCTATAATAGATTGGTGTAGAAGAGAAAAGAAGTAAACTCTTATGAAGATGATAAGATTAATTATTTACTTATTATTAGTTATTTTGTTTCTTTTGGGATAAGTTCTAGTAACTACATATCACATTCTGAATTCAATTTCTTTCAAATCAGTACCTTGAACAACTATAGAACTAGTTGAATTTGACGTAAGTCTAATCTGTCACATGTTCAGATATAGGATTGTTCAGCACATGTGCTGAGTGGGAGAATAAGAAAACTGGAATTAGGAATGGAATGTGTGTGTTAATTGGATATCCTAAAGAATGAAAGAAGGTTTGTTGTAGTGTCCTTAAGAAAATAAGACAATTGTTAACACAACTGACTGATTTCTAGAAAAGGATCATTTGGTAATTCATGTTCCTAGAAGTAAACTAGTTTTACAGAAATTGAACAAAGAAATAACTAATAAGTCAATTGTAAATTCAGACGCTCAAAAACATCTAATCGTTATGTCAAAAATGACGTTCCATTGCATTTAAGTAGCGGGAGAAACGTTACTAGGCATAAGAAAACTACTATCTCAAGTAGTGGGATTGATGTTGAGCAAATTAAAAGAACACTTCATGAAAAGTTGTTAATACTTCAATATCGAAAGATTTTGAAGAAAATATTAAGACTCAATGACAAAGTGTGATTATGTAGTAGTGCTTAGTCGTAGTGGGAGAATCATAATGAAGATTGATTTGTTTTTGCATATGTGAGAAAACTTTCATGATAGAACTCTTGAAAAGAAGTACACTCTTGTAGAGTTTCATGATGAGGTCTCTCAAGATCTAGTACAAAATTGATTTGTTACGACAAAGCATTACCAGACAAAATTGCATGAGAAAAATAACTTGGTAAATTTCTTTAGATAAGAAATAAAGGAATGCCTGTGAAAGTTGTAAATGCATAGTTCAGAGTATAAGTGGGAGATTGTTAGGATATACTATATTAATCATGTGTTTAGACATAGTATTCTAACAATTTCAGGATTAAACATCTAAGTGGGAGATTGTTAGGGTATATACTATTAACCATGCATTTAGATATAGTACATTATAACAATTGTGATGGTTAAAAGTCTAAGTGGGAGATTGTTGGGATATATACTATTAACCATATGTTAAGATATAATATTTATTATAGAATAAATATTTGCTCAATTTTAATAGATCGTATATTCGTTTATGGTGTCTATTTACTTATATAATAGATGATTTAGTGTGTAGAGTTTTAGCTTATACACAGATGATTAAATCATCGGTTCTTATAAGTATAAAAAAATTTGTTGACAATCTAGGATGGAAATTGGACATGCCATCGGGTACGATTGTAGCACAAGATTATATGTAACTTATCCTGATTATGGGAACGGTATAGTTCCAACTTCTTGTGCTAGTACATTTTGTATGTATTGAACGGGACCGAGTAGAGATAGTTGTTTTAGCTAGACTGATTGACAAAAATATATTCTCTAAACTATTAAATGTACTTATATTCTTAATCCTGATATAATTATTATGATCTGTATATTAATTATCATTTTGATTTATCAAAATGTGAGATTCTGAGATGGGTCAAAATGCCTGGTAAGTTGGATGATAATAATATATATTGGTGAAATAATAAGTTAGTTGATGGAATTCATGTCTTGTTATAGAGATTGATTGATATGCCTTTTTGAGAAACTTATAAGTTTTCATCGTGTCAAATCTTGCAAGTGAACTTATGAATCCGACACATGAAATAAGTTAAGTAGTGCTCTAAAGGAAATTAATCATTAAATTAAATTCGTCAGTAATTTAATTTATTGATTAGTATCTGAAATCTTAACATGGGGAATTACATAAGTGTTTAATGGGGAATTACAAAATATAAATAGAGTGCAATTACGAATTTCTAGTGGAATGATTTATAATTTATTATGGTAAGAATAAATTCAAATTAATTATTTGAATTATTTCCATAATAGGAAGCCTCATTAATTAATTTTGTGGTCCCTCCAGTGCCCATATATAACTAGAACTCAGAATTCTATTTCTATGGGAAAAGGAAGAATAACATGGTTTTTTCTAGTCTTCTAGAAAAACTAGGTTTTCTAGTCCTTTTTGGATTAGAAAGAAATCTCTATAAATAGGGATTTTCCTAACCTAGAAAAGAGATGAAGGTTTTCTATTCATACTTGCCCACCCAAGTATTGAGAGAGTTCTCATGTGAACTTGGGATCACTGTAGAAGGCCATAACTGTTGTCTATCTTGTGGATTCGCTTGAAAGTCTGTCTAACTCGTTGATTCGCTTGAAGGTATCTGCTCACACTTCAAGAGGTAATTCTTGAATTAAATTTAAGTATGTTTATGTGTTCTAGCATAAACGATTTGGTTATCTATTATTCATGTAAGTAGTAAAGATTATGGTATGCTTCCGTTGTGCATAAAGTTTTCCAACAACACCTATACCGGGTGATATTCTTAAGGACATTTTCTTTTGACACGCCTCAAGCTATGGAGAATTCTCTACAAGTGTTTGTGAAGAAGTATTTTCATAAGATTTTCAACGATCTAAAGAATATTTTAAATTCTTTTATTACGAAAAATACTTGAGTAGGTGATTGGTTTGAGAGAAAAGTGCAGCATTGCTTAGAATATGATTTGATAGTTCTTACCCTCCAAAATAATTTCCAAGTAAAACTTCTATTCAAGTTTGAATGGACAATCTATAAATTTGGCCATTAATGAGATACTTCAGTGGTAGTTATGTCAATGTAAAAGTTTCCAAAGAAAAAGTTCCAAATTATGTCACTATTAACATGCTTGGAAGCTTGGACATGCTACATTTTTAGTTTTAATGAAAAGAGATACGGTTAGCGGAAAATAGTTATTACTATTATTTTGTTTATGGTGAACTAAATCATAATACCCTTTAATGTAGAAGATGATTCGAAGAATGATAATCCCACTAAGAAAAATCAATTTGTATAAGAGGATGATATAAATTATTGTTGTCATTTCTCAAGTGAATCTTGTTGCTAATATGTCAAAGATTGAGTGTTAAACTTTGACATTGTTGAACAGATTTGTGTGAACTAAATTTTTTGTGTTCTACAAACCAAATTGAAGAAGAATAATAACTTTTATATGTTGGTGATTCTAGAACTACTCAAATTCTTAGAATGGAAAAAATTGTTCTTATCAAACTCACATATGATAATATTGATATTATCTGAGGTGTTACATGATATTAGTAGTTATACAATTTAATTTTTGTGAAATTATGAGGAAATGATTGACTGAATGTTTATTTGAGTTTGATAATGTATAAACAAATGTTGTTATATATGAACCATGAATATTTTAAGCATGAATTATTTGTGGCTAATATATTTTTAAGATAAGAATGCTAGTGCTTAAAAAAACAAACTTAATTTTTTTTTTGGAGGGGATGGGGCTGATTGGGGGGGGGGGGGGGAGGGGTCGCGGGTAGGGAGTGGGGTGGAAAAATAAAATTTTAAAATTGAAAATATTTTTTAAAAACAAACTTTAATTTTTTTTAGAGGGGGGTTGGGGGCTGATGGGGAGGGCTGGCGGGGGGAGGGCATCGAGGGTAGGGGTGGGGGTGGAATGAAAAAAGAAAAATTTGAAACTGGAAATATTTTTTTAAAACAAGCTTAAATTATTATTTTTGAGGGGGGATAGGGTGGCGGGGGGCGGGGGACCGGGAGGGGGGTTGGGTAAAAAAATTATAAATTGAAAAAAAATAAAAATTAAAAAGATTTAAATTAATTATTTTCAACAAAAAAAAATGATTTTTTTTAAAAATAAATTGTAATTTGAAGTTGGAGAAGAGTTTTGGAAAATGTTTTCCTTAATTTTTTGAAGGGAAGTCATTTTCCTTAGATTTGAAGAAAATGAGTTGATTTGAAAATCATTTTCCAAAATATTTAACCCAACCAAACATGAGTAGATTGAAAAATATTTTTCGAAAAGTATTTTCCTTCATACCAAACACACCCCGAGTCATATAACTTGTGACGGGTTAGACGTAGACTCTCTATTTATTTTATATTAAGAAAATGTAAGGTCTTGATTTTAATATTTAATTATTCAAGCAGTTTAAGTGCTATATTTGTATGCAGTTGATAAGTTTTTACTAAGTATTGTTTACACTTTGGATGCTTCTATTTTTATTCATATTATTCTAAAATACTAAAACTAAATTGTTTAAATTATTATCATGTGGTTCATATGTACATATCCCATAAAAGGAGGAGGAATTAAGGAACTATGTGTTGGGTAGGCATGTACCAAGTATGATAGTGATATTTGTGTAATCAAGACACAACTTCCAATGCAAGTGTCTACGATCGTACAATAGTAAAGTAACCCAACCAAGGGTTGGGGTCGAGTTCCAAGGGTGCGGTTCCTGAAAATTAGTGGTTAAGCGTGAAAGTGCTAAAGCTAACCGTAGCTAAAGACTTTAGCGAATAAAAACATGACAAATTAAAGGGTTTAACACGAATGCCAATTATCAATGGGGGGGGGGGGTGTAAACAAGTAAAGAGCAAAATCAACAAAAATAAAGAGAGATACGAATATGGAGACGGGATTCTTGGGATGTGATAGAAATACGGGCTAAACTAGACGATTGGGTACATGCTTTTGATAGTAAATTCGTAGAATATTTGTGACTAGGCTAGACTATAGTGGGGTAACTCTCTCGAGCAACTTACCCCGAATCAACCCGGTTTCTCTCGAACACCGAGTTGCCGCTTTAAGCTCAGCCTCCGCCTTAGCCCACTCACTCTCTCGAGCTGAGTGTGTGGGAGAAGGACTAGGGTTCACTTTCTCGAGCTGAACCTCATGTCGACCCAATCCCACCGGTCATCAATTTTGTAGTCTTAGTTTTACGACCTCTCTCTTGAGCAAGCCAAAAAAAGAAAGGTGAAATCGTAGTTGCAACTACAATTTCATTAAGTTCCACCACAACTACTAAACGAAATCACATTTACACAACAAAAGAACCGCATCAACAAGCAAGATCCAACAGATAATATAACCCATATTCACAAAATCACACCCCAAGAATTGGTGTTTTAGCTAGACATGTAAGAGAGATAAAAGGTTATACCAATCTCAGTTTCCATCAATAGGTATGCAAGATTAAGTCTTAAAACAAGTCAAGAGTGAAGAATCCACAAGACCCAAGTCCAAAATATTGGAGTTGAAACCCTTTGAATCTTCAAGTTCTTCAAAAACCCTCTCCAAACTTAGAGAGAATATTGTCTCTCAAAATTGTATTCTAAACTTCATACAACTAAAACTGACTACTAAGAATAAAAATTGAACTAGTATTTATAGTTTCCAGAAAATATTATGCGAAGGAGCCATTCGGCGATGTTAGTCGGGATCGCCGATACACTCGGCGATCCACCCTTTGGTCTGCTTCATCGCCTTTCAGCTCTTGCCTTCAGCATCTTCACGTCCTGGATCATTAGGCGGTATAGTACTGCTTCACGGAACTGCTTGGAGACAAGCCGACTGCTCCATTTCACCGCCGATTTGATCTTTTCCTTCAGGGCTCAGCACACTAGAATAAAAGGCGAGGATAAGACCTTTTGGCGACTCACAGAACGGGTTTGGCGATTTTCAGATCTTCATTTCTTCGTTCTTTCAGCTGCCTTTGTTCCTTTTTGCTAAGTAGTGTCCATGCTTTCCCTCAAACTCCAAATACCTGAAACTTAAGAGTTTTCATCATATATTGAGACAAAATATGCATTTGAGGACACTAATTCTATCAAAATATAGCCCTAAATGAGTCCAATTCGTTGACTCATCAGATAGCCAAGCATATAAACATTTAAATCATGCTAAAATAGGACATTTTCATAAGCATGCAATGATCAAACTAAAACATGAAACTTGAGAGTTAAAAAACATGACTCATAAAACATGATCAATGCAAGTGAACATCATCCTAAAACATTTACGATACTTCTTGAAGTAACCTTGGTTCATCATAACTTTACTTTTTTACGGGAAGTAGCCTTAACCGACATATAAGACCATGAGAGCTATCATCATGAAATCCAGTGTCTACCCCACACCGAAAAGGGGTTGTCGTACTTTCCACAGTAAGGACCATAAACTTCTAGCTTATGTACTGGATACACTAGCTAATGTCTATCTAGACAATCTTGGCACATAGTTATGGGACATGGGTAATCGCTACTTGGCCACTCGGTACTAAGCTTAACTTCCACGAAATAGTTATTAATCCTATTCATCTTAGCTCACGAAGGAACATATGTAATCGCCTCTTGTTCTTACATCATGTGACATAGGTCGCCTCTTGTATTTATATTGTATGACTGGTTAATTGCCTATTGTCTTTTACTTAGAGATCATGGGTAATCCCTCTTGCCTCAACATTAGCATAGCTTCTTACTTATTGGTTCATTTTAGGTGAGAAGACATTTCAACCTTAGGAACCCTTATTATGTGAGAAATACTTTCATAATCATGCTTTCATGTGTGTATGAGAAATCCTTTCAACAACACAACAACAACATTATTGATACTTCACTCTGAAAGCATCCTTAAAACATTTACACCAACTTCATAAGAACATGCATAATTCCATAGTTCACCTTTCAAGGTTCAAAACTCACTTTCAATCATCAATGTCTACAAAACATGAGTTAGACACGGGTTCATAGAAATTCATCATAAATTCATATAATTCTATCAATTCATGCTTAATTTCATAAAACTCTTCTTTCATAATCCAAAACCCACATTATATGCTCATAACTTGGAAATCATGGGAATTACATGGGTTCATGGGGGAATCATCATAAAATCATGAGATTAACTAAATTCATGGATCATAGATCATAAATCAATCAATTAGATCAACAATTAGGGAGAACCCATAACACAAAAGAAAACTCTAACTCAATTGGGGAATTTTAACTTTGAAAATAGGAGAATTTGGGAACTCCATGAACGAAAGGCTTCCATGGATGAAAACTATCATACCTTAATGCCAAAAGCTTGCATTCAATGGTGGAATTGGAGATTTGCCTTGAAACTCTAGGTTGAACCCTTCTTCTTCAAGTTTGTAGAGAGAGAAATATTTTGAAGAGGAAGAACTTGATCTTCTTTGGTAAATTTAGGAAAATGACTAGAATGGGTAAGTTTTGGGGTTAAAATCACCTATATAGGGGTTCTAGGTAAGGGAAAAATGACATAGTATCAAGAAAAAATAATTAGGAAAAGACCCAACTACCCTTAACTTACAGCTGACACGAACCTCTAGATGGAGGCCCACACAAGCCGTCTAGGGGTCCACAAGCCATTTGGGCAGTCGTGGTCCCTAGACCAGTAGCTTGGGAAGGCCCTAAGCTGCCTTATCCCACCACACGACCACCTTCACGAGTTGTTTGGCTCTTCACAAGCCGTCTAGGGGCTCGTGAGAGGAGCCTGCCTTGGGGAGCCTACTGCCTACTCCTTCACGGGCACAACCACGAGGCGTCTAAGGGCTAGTGGGAGGGGAGCCCATCTTATCCAACCACTGGAAGCCTTCACGAGCACCACCATGAGCTATGGTGCCCTTCACGTCCCGTGAAGGGCTTCATGAAGGGTGCCTTGGTTTAGTGGAGGGCTGGTGACCTTCCACGTGACTCCCTTTCTAGAATCCTTGATTTCGGGGTGTTACACGGACTCAACAGAACAATTGAAATGTCCATCTAAGGTCGTTTTGGCATAAAGTAGGTCACACACCCAATTTTTGTTTCAAGCCAAAATTGAAAAGAGGACTCAAAATAAGCCTAGAAGCCTCGGGACCTAAACGAAGGGTCATTCTAGACCAATTTCAACATTCTAAAGCTAACCGCGATAACAAAATTCTCATCCGAGCTTGTTTACTTAGAGTGTTGACTAAGTCAAACTTAGGCCTCAACTTGAAAGTTAGAATGCCTAATAGCACACACCCGCATCGAAAGCCTCGAGAGCCGTGTTGGCTATTCTACCAGCCTAAAATGACCAATTTGAAGTTGATGGAATCGTTAGAATAAGATTCTGATCTCATCTTGTTGAACTTCCGATAAAAAATGAACGTTCAAGGTTCAAAAGCTCCAAAATGCTGAAACTCGCATAAAAACCAAACGAACAATCAGGTGACCGAATTGTCAGTCCCAGAAAGCTCTAAACGATGAACATGCAATATAAACACATAAATTACTTGTAAGTCATTACAATATCCACTACTAAAAAGGATTTTCGTCCGCAAAAGTAAGAGTCAAGAAGTACTTGAATGCTCAAACAAGCCAGGAGACTGCTCCTGCATATCATGCTTGGTCTCCTAGGTAGCCTCCTGAACTGGATGATGCCTTAAATAGACCTTAACTACAAGAATGACTCTCGAGCGCAACAGCCACACATCTCCAGTAAGAATGGCAATTGGCTCCTCCACGAAGGTCAAACGATCATCTTACTCAACTACAACATACTAAAGCACATGCGACTCATCAGGAACATACCGACACAACATCGAAACATAAAAAATTAGGTGGATGGCTGAGAACATCAAAGGCAAAGCTAACTCATGAGCAACATCTCTGACTATTTGAAGGATCTCAAAAGGCCCAACATATCTAGGTCTAAGCTTACCCTGCCTCACAAATCTTATAATTCCCTTTATGGGCGACACATGGAGTAAAACTCTATCACCAACAGAAAACCTCAAAGGCCAGTGTCTACGATCAACATAACTCATATCCTACATTAAGTTATCCAAAGTCTGTCCTAAATCACCCTCATCTTCTCCAAACCCTTCTGAATCACGTCAGTACCACGAGGTCTAGGCTTTGTAAACTCAACCCAACAAACTATAGAGAGACAACGCCTACTATATAAGGCCTCAAATGGGTCCATCTGAATGCTAGAATGGTAGTTGTTATTATACGCAAACTCTGCCAAAGGAAAAAGTTGATCCCGCTGATCTCTGAACTCTAACACACAAGAACACAACATATCCTCAAGAATCTAGTTAGTACGCTCCACCTGACCATCAGTCTGCGGATGGAAAGTTGTGTTAAGGTCAACACTAGTGCCCAACTCATCCTGAAAAGTCCTTCAAAAGCTAGAAGTGACTAAGCACCTTGGTCTAACATAATAAAGGTTGGCACTCCATAAAGACAAACCATATCATGAATGTATATACGGGATAACCTCTTGGCGCTGAATGAAGATTGAACAAAGAGAAAGTGTGCTGACATGGTCAATCAATCAACAATGACCCAAATGTTGTCAGCACCTCTAAAAGTCTGAGGCAAACGTTCCACAAGGTGCATAGTGATTCGATCCCATTTCCACTTTGGAATGGGTAATATTTGGAACTCACCACCAGGTCTCAAATGCTCAACCTTCACCTTCCGACAACTCATGAAATGAGACACATAGTCTAAAATATCTCTCCACATGTTGGCCTACTAATAATTCTACCTCAAGTAATGATACATCTTCGCAGTGCCCGAATGAATAGAATATATAGAATCATGGGCCTCACAAAGTATTAGCTGAATCAAACACCCAGCCCTCGAAGCATAGATACGGCCTACAAACCTCAAAACCCTATCTGAATCCAAGGTAAACTAACCGACCTCACCTTCCAACACTCCATCTCAAAGTTCCACTAAGGCCTCATCCTCAAACTGACGACTAAATATCTAATCAAGTAGAGATGACTAACTCCAACACAGGCTAAAACTAAACTAGATTATGAAATATCCAACCGAACAATCTGATTAGCTAAGATTGAATATCTAAAGCAAAAGCTCACTCCACAGTAGAAAAGAAGGCTAGAATACCTATACTCACTACATTCCGACTCAAGGCGTCTGCTACCACATTCACCTTGCTCGGATGGTAGAGAATAAAATGGTAATACTCTTTTAAGATCTCAACCCAGCGACACTACCTTAGATTAATATCCCTCTGACTCATAATATACTGAAGACTCTTGTCATCAGTGTAGATCTCACAATGAACTTCATACAGGTGGTGCCTCCAGATAATAAGCGCAAAAACTACCGCTACCAACTCCAAGTCATGAGTGGGGTAGTTACGCTCATAGAGTCTAAGTTCCCTTGAGGCAAAATAAATTACCCAACCCTGCAGCATCAAAACACAACCCAAACCAATGCCAAATGCGTTGCAATAGATCGTGAAACCCTCGCCCTATATCGAGTCCTAAATGTGGTATTAGGGATGCCTACTACGCTAATCCTTAAATAATGGTAATCAGAACTAAAATCGATATTTAAAAACACTCTGACACCCTGAAGTTGGTCAAATAGATCATCAATCCTAGGCATTGGGTAGCAGTTCTTCACCATTACCTTATTCAACTACCTATAGTCAATACACATGTGCATTGTGTCATCCTTCTTCTTCACAAATAGAATGGGAACTCCCCAAGGCCATAGACTAGGCATGATAAATCCCTTAGCCAAGAGATCATTGATGAATCCACAAATTGGACTCATTTAGGGCTATATTTAAATAAATATTGTGTACTCAAATGCTTATTTTATTTCTATATTTGATGAAAACCCTTAAGTTTCAGGTATTTGAAGTTTAAAGGAAAGCATGGACACTACGTCGCAAAAAGGAACGAAAAGGTTGAAAAGAACGAAGAAATGAAGGCATGATGATCACCGAGTCTACTTGGCGAGCCACCGAAGGATCTTACTTCGCCTTTTGTTCCAGTGTGCTGAGCCCTGAAGGAAAGGATCAAGTCGGCGGAAAAAAGAGCAGTCAGCACATAGCTGAGAAGTTTTGCGAAGCAGTACCATATCGCCCAATGACCCAGAGCACGACGATGTTGAAGGCTGGTGCAAGAAGGCTATGAACTACACCAAAAGGCGAATCGCCGAGTTGATTGGCGATTCCGACTAATGTCATCGAAAGTGAATAAAGTACAAAAGAATGGGGGTTTCCAAACAATCCATGGAAAGTGAATAATAGGATACTTATGAGCACTAAAGAGAATGATGGAAGAAGAGGAAAGGAAGTGTTGTGAGTACCACATTTCATGAGGATGAATGTCACTAAGCCTAAATGACCATACCTTTGCACTCAGCCCCATTACACGCCTTGAAAAGACTTTTTTGATCTTGTGTGAGCTGAATGTTAATCGGAAAATACGGGCAAACCTATGGGTGAAAGCATGCATTGTGTTCTTCTTTGTGAGAGTGAGCGTTGCATTTGATTCCGGAACTTTAAATTGGAAACCATTGTGTGTGAATATGGAATCATTCCTTGTGTGAGGGCATTTGAACACTGTGGTTGAGCTTGAACTTGCATTTGAAGCAAGTATTGTGAGCATGAGATTCTTTGATATTGGTGAGTCATAACTTCAATATTTGAATGCACGTTTGATCTTTGCATAAGTAACTTGAGTCTTGATATGTGCATTCATGATTGAGTCTTGTGTAGCACTGTTCGAGACCTCCTTTTTGAGCGACTGAACTTGAGTTCGCTTGAGGACAAGCAAAAGTTTAAGTTGGGAGTGTTGATGAGTCCACAAATCGGACTCATTTAGGGCTATATTTAAATAGAAATTGTGTCCTCAAAGGCTTATTTTATCTCAATATCTGATGAAAACCCTTAAGTTTCAAGTATTTAAACATTGAAGGAAAGCATGGACACGTCGCAAAAAGGAACAAAAAGGCTGAAAAGAACGAAGAAATGAAGGTCTGAGGATCGACGAGTCTACTTGGCGAGCCGCCGAAGGATCTCACTTCGCCTTTTGTTCCAGTGTACTGAGCCCTGAAGGAAAGGATCAAGTCGGTGGAAAAAAGAGCAGTCGGCGCATCACCGAGAAGTTCCACGAAGCAGTACCATATCGCCCAATGACCCAGAGCACGACGATGTTGAAGGCTAGTGCAAGACGGCGATAACTACACCAAAAGGCGAATCGCCGAGTTGATCGGCGATTCTGACTAATGTCGCCAAATGATCCGCTGCAGCACAAATCTGTGAAAACTATAAATACTTGTTAGAGAAGAGAGTTTGAGTGTGGAACCATTATTATAATTTTCATATAGAATAGTACTTTTTATTTTTTCTCTGAGTTTGAGAGGGTTTTGAAAGCTTGAAGAAGAAGAGGGTTTCATCTCTAAGGATTTAGACTTGGGTCTCTCGGATCCTTCATTCTTGGCCTGTAACAAGAGTTAAATATTCATACCCATTTGAATGCAAACTCATTTAGGTATAAATTTCTATCTCTTGATGTGTGGCTAAAAATCCCCAATTCTTGGAGTGTGATTTTGTGAATATGGGTTAGATTAGTGTTGGGTCTTGCTTGCTGATAGTTTATTCGTAGTTTAAATGTGATTTCATTTAGTGGTTGTGGATTAACTTAATGAGGTTGTAGTTGCAAATATAATCTCATATATGTGTTTTCGGCTTGCTCGAGAGAGAGGTCGTAAAACTAAGACCACTAAATTGATTGCCAGTGCGAGTGGGTCGACATGAGGTTCAGCTCGAGAGAGTGAACCCTAGTCTTATGTCCACACACTCATCTCGAGAGAGTGAGTGGGTTAAGGCGGAGGCTGTTCTTCATGCGGCAAGTGGGTGTCAGAGAGAAACCCGCTTGAAACGGGGTAGGTTGCTCGAGAGAGAGCTTATCCCCTTTAAAGTCTAGCCTAGTAACAAATACTCAATGAATTTACTGTCAAAAGCATGTACCCAATGATTTAGTCTATCCCGTATTCCTATCACATCCCAAGAATCCCCTCTCATTACTTAGAAATCTTTGTTTATTTTGTTGTTTTTACTTACTAGTGACAAAAACCCCATTGTTAATTGACACTCTTGTGTCCCCCTTTAATTTACAATGTTTTTAATCGTTAATGTCTTTAGCTACGACTAGTTAGAACTAATTTTATTTTTCTATTAATTCTCAAAATCACTCCCTGTGGGAACGATCCCAACCCTTGGTTGGGTTATTATACTATTGCACGATCATAGGCACTTGCATCGGAAGTTGTGTCGTTGATTACGCAAACATCAATCATAAAGCTGAACACTGAGCTCTTAGAGCTCCACAGGAGGCATTCAATATGGTGGAATGGAAATAGGCTGAATACCCGACTCAAGCTTAATAAGAAAATTAATATCACGCTCTAGGGGTAGGCCACATAGGTCAGTAGGTAATACATCTATAAAATCACAAACGATTGGAATGGACTCAACTAGAGGGACCTCCTTACTTAAATCACACACATAGGTCAAGTAAGACAAATATCCACTAGCCACTAGTCTACGAGCCTGAATAAAAGAGATAACTCCAACTGGATTCTACTGATGAAGCCCTGCCACACCACTAGGGGAATACGAGGCAGAGCTAAGGTAATGGTGTTAGAGAAATAATCTAAGACTGCATAGTTGAAGGATAACTAGTCCATGCCTAGAATCACATCAAAATCAAGCATATCTAATAATATAAGGTCAACCCAGGTGTCACGCCCTTGGATAGTAACTAAGTAAGATTGAAACACCTGATTCACTACTAAAGACTCACCCACGTAGGTTTACACGCAACGATGCTACCATAGGCTCAGAACACATACCCATACTAGAAGCAAAATACATAGACACATAAGAATAGGTAGAGCCAGGATCAATTAAAGTTGAGGTGGGTTGATGACATAAAAGAATCATACATGTGATCATATCATCCGATACTTCAGCCTTTGCCCTTGCTGGAGCTGCATAGAAATGGCCCTATCTTCCACTGCCCTGGCCATCAGTCCTACCACCTAAACTCCTTCCTATAGACCACCTTGAATACTCTACTTTCCACCACGACCGTCTTGACCCTGATCTCGACCCTTAGCTAGAGGTGCTGCTGGTGGAGGTGGTAGAGTTGCCTAACGAGTTGGGGAAAGTCGTCTACGCAAAGGGCAATCTCTGGTCAAGTGACCTAACTCACCACAGTCAAAACAACACAACGATGACCTGCTCCCAAAAGAATGTCCATCACGACCGAAAATACTAGCCTGGGACCCATTAATCTAACTAGAGCTAATCTCACTCCGACAATAACGATCACTCTCTAAACTCTACAATGAGGCCTGAATAGGCTGACTAGGCTAACCCTGCTGAAAACGCTACAGAGTTCTATAATATGCATCTCTGGGCCTTGAACGGGACCTACTGTAGCTACCCTCATATCTAGCTCTCCCTGATTGCTACCCATTTGGTCCTCACGATGGAGCTGCTCAATAATGTGGGCCTGATCAATAATATATAGAAAGGAGCAACCCAGTGAGACCATAGAGTGAGTCTCAACTCGGAGCTGCAGTCTCAACTTACGAACAAAGAATCAAACCCTATCCTCCTCAATAAGTAGAATCATGGTGGCATGACGAAAGAGATCATGGAATCTCGCCTTGTACTGAGATACGGTCATAAAACCCTGCTTCAACCTAGAAAAATGATCCCCGTGATGATCTATGACGTTGTGAGGGATGAACTTGGCCAAAAAGGCCTAAAAAAACTCAGCCCAAGTGACCGGAGGAGACCCAGTTGTCCTGGTCTTAAGAAAGGCACACCACCTCTACCTGGATGACCCATCTAACTGATAAGTGCTGAAATCGGATCCTCTCTACTCCACTAGACCTAAAGTATATAGCCGCTCATGACTAGTAGTCAAAAACTCGTGGGCATCCTCACCCATCGCCCTAGAAAACCTTAGAGGTGAAAACCTCAAGAACACCCCGAGCATCATTTGGTCCTCTAATGGCATAACTATTATGGTAATCATGGGCTGGGGACCCCAGGTGGTACTTGGGCCCGAGGTACCTCTCATGTAGGCTGGTCTTGCTGACGTGGTGCTAGTGTAGGTTCTGGTTCTAGGCCAGATGTATGCCACCCAACACAGTCAGAAGCTGCACAATGAGTGCTTGAAGATCTGGTATCATAGCCAGTCCGGGTGGTGGCTGAGCTGGTCTCGGGCTCATCAATTTCTCTAGTTCATGAGCTGCAAGAGGATACGTTATGGGCTCCACACCGTGCTCTCTAACTTGGGGTGGTGTTGGATCATTATTAAGCAAGGAAGGCAGACCCCTACCCCGAGTTGTCTTGCGGTGCGTATCAGCCATCCTGCAAAAATAGTGAAAGAAGTGAGATTCTAGGAACCAATATCATAGAGCATGCATGAAGGTGATAGAAAAGAAAAGAATTTCTAAAGACACCATGTAGCCTCCCAAACATAGGAGATGGACGTCTCTTCACTGATCCATGGGACTCTACAAGGCATTAGCTCTATACAAGTGAGACCAGTGAACCTAGGGCTCTGATACCAACTTGTCATGAACTAACTTTTGAGTCATGATGACACCTACTAAAATTCACCAGTATGTAAGCCGGCCCATACCCAGAATGACAAGTAGAGAGAACAAGGGTAGAACTAAATAGAAAATAAGACTAACAATAAGAAAGGATAGAAATAGAAAGTAAACAAAAAATTATATAGGAAGGAACCCTCCAAGAACTTGGAATTAATGAGTACATAGTTGGCAAACAAGATTAATACAAGTCCCAAAAATGGACCACAACAAGCCGTTTCAAAGGCAAAGACAAGTTAACATATATATATATACTGATCCAGGATGCCACGTACTCACCTTCGCCTCTAATATCCACGAGCTGCAAAAAAGGGCATGAGCAATTACCATAGGTAGTTGGTACTAGGTATTTCATCATGCATAGTGTAGCATAAGTACCAAAACAAGGTAGTCAGTTGGCATCACAGGTCAAACGAGCAAGAAAGATAAAAATAATATGATAAGATAGAATCTAGATGAGAGTAGAGGTCAAGGTGAATATTAAAAGAAGGCACATGAGCATACCAAAAGTAAATCTAAGTATAACTAAAATAAACCTAATTGGACTCCCATAATCCCAGACGTTACACTCGTGCACAAGTTTAAATAAAACCCTAACATACCCCATAAGCCCGACAGATACATATAATAGCTAAGTCTACAAGAAAGAAGAGTAACCCAGATCAAATCCAAGAACATCAGTCGAGCTCCTATCCCAAGTAACCAAGAACCAGTCAAATCCCAACCCAACTAGCAAGAGTGACAATCAACTGAGGCCGCCCAGCCAAGCAATCCACTCCCAGGGCAAAAAATGCAAAGCTAGCAAGAGTGTTGCATGGGCATGTCAACACTATTGAGGATCTCAGATATCAAGGCCGCCCATCCAACCAATCCACTCCTAGGGTTTTAAGCCGCCCAACAAGAAAGAGTTATTTGAGGAGTATCAACTCCAAAGATGATCTCCAGTAGGCCCCAAGTGATGAGTGGTGGATTTGCATTCATTTAGAGCTCTTTTATTATAATTTAATGACACTCAAAGTAGAGAAAGAGGATAATTATGCTTTGAATTGTGTTATTTCAGGTCTTTTGATATTGGGAAAGAAAATTCTAATCAAAAGTGGAATCAAAGCTTAAAAAGAGCAAAACTGGTAGAAAAACAAGTTCTAGGTATCACACCTGCAGAGCACTGGTTGCTAAAGAGAACCAGTCAATGAAGTCAGTTATATGCTTAAGCGAGGACATGGGGTTCGCTTTTGCAAACTAGGACAAAAGGGAAACTGTCTCTTAAGTGAACTTCAGTTCACTTTTACAAAGGTCTCTTTTGCAAACCTCTTACCGGCTTTTCAGATATGGGAAGAATGGGAAATTCTCAAGCTTTGGACCCAAAATTAAGAAAATAAGGTTAGAGATTGGCATTATTCATAATCCAATAATTGTAGAGAGAGAACATTGTAGAGAAAAAAACACATCCAAAAAGTAGATATCACAATAAAACGCTTTGAGATTGAAAGATAATTAACGTAATCGAAGATGACCTAGCCTACTTATTAGTGATTGATCTTGGATTGAATTGCAAAGGATCGTTGAGTGTTAACTGAATCTCAAGTTTTCCTAATCTCCATACTTCCCTTGCTTAATATCCTGTTGGCACACATTCGTAGTTTAATTAGAAAAATTATCTTTTGTTTGATATTTTTGTATCTTGTATGTCTAGGTTCAAACTAGTATCTAGTTAGCCTTTATCTTTTCAATTGCCGTTACATTATTCCTTGTGGGATTCGACCCCGACTCTTAGTTGTGTATTTTATTAACCACGACCGCTCACTCTTTTAATTGGTTCTGGAGGATGATTTGATGGTTATCACCAAGCCACTGTAAATTGATGTCCACTCTCATGAATATCCCAAAACGCTCCAAGCCTCAAGTACTTCAATCTAGAGAAAGCACATAACCTCCAATAATGCATCAGAGTCACAGAAGTAGGGAGAGAAGACAGAAGGGCTAACAAGCTGCACAAATACCTATATTAAGGCTCTACTATCAAACCAAAGTATGCTACTCAAGTCTACAAGAACCTAGTCCTTCCAAACGACATCGAAGACATACCAAATCACAAGGTTCAAAAGTCTAAGGCAACACTAGCCTATCCTAGACTAAGGCCAAACATGCTTCAAGAAACACTTAGTAAAATAAGTAAATCACATAGCATGTTGAAATATACATACGACTCCCATCTAACATAGTATTACCTTCGAAACAATAGTATATAATCCTAAAACATGGTTTCTAAGAAGAAAAACATGAATAACTAGGTACCCGTCTCAATTCACATTAATCATCATGGTTTCACACATTCGTGTTCAATGGTATTAGAATAGAAGTTATAGCCTACTTGTAGGCCGACCACGCGCTCCAATTCACAAGGCCAGATATTTTCCCTTTCTAACGGCCTCTAAATGCTGCCACACAATCAATAATAGGATCACTACGTTAATATGGTCGTAGAGACACTAAAATCACCCAAAACAGAGACAGATCAATTTTCTAGTCAAATGGAAATCATGGGATCCATGCCAGAAATTCGAAAATTGACTCTGTCAAACGGTCCTAAGTTATGCCTTGAACTTATGTCACAAAATAGAAAACAATTTGCAGCCTAAAACATCGGAAAGAATAATCACACAAAAATCAACAAGAAAACTGAGCTTAGGCATCAGCTTCCCTGAGAAATTTACCTCAAACAGAGTGTCCAATACAATAGGTTCACCATGTAGCCCCAAAAATGACGAATGTGTGGGACCTCGGATCACCAAAAACGGAGTTAAGATAGAAGAGAAATCACAATTTTATTGTTGGAGCCAAATCTGAGTCACCATCACGCACGAATGCGAGGCCAGATGGACGCTCTCATATGCTGCATCCTGCACGTGAACGCGCATGCGTGGGCGCCAACCATTCGGGACCGTGAGGCTGCCTCAGCTAATGGAAAAGTGCAAAGGCCTCCAAAATTTGACGGGGTGCTTGAGATTCATTCGGAACCCTGTGCCTACAAACGAACTATGCTACCCCATCAGATTCGGCATTCATGACTTAATGGAACCATCAAAATTTCCATATGAGGTCGTTTTTAGAAAAAAGTGGGTCCCACACCCAATTTCTGTTTTAAGCCAAAATCCACGAAGGGCTTCAGAATCAACTTGGAAGCCTCGGGACCTAAGTGAAGGGTCGTTCTATACCAAATGGAAAAAATGTTATCGGATTAAAATAGGTATTCAAGGCAAAATACAATGTTGACGGGAGCGTGCAAAAACACAAAGCCGGATTGGTCGCAAAAGAATATTCACAGCAACAAGGTATTAACTTTGATGAGACTTTTTCTCTAGTTGTTCGCTTTGAAACAGTAAGAATCCTTTTAGCTTTGGATGTGCAATTAAAATGGAAGGTTTATCAATTTAATGTTAAGTTTGCATTCCTAAATATCTATTGAAGAAAGAAGTGTATGTGACACAACCAGATGGTTATGTGGAGAAACGAAAGGAGAACAAAGTATACACGTTGAAGAAAGAACTCTACTGGCTCAAACAAGCTCCTCGCACCTACCACATCAGAGGTGGCAACTTTTCTCATGGTTGTCTTGTCACCTTTTCATATCGCGGTCTTGCCGGGATCAGGTCCCTTGCAATGTTCTTTGGGAGTTCTCGTTGGACAAACACCTTCGTCTATTCTGATTGGTTAGTACGTTGGCGCCTTACCAACCACTTACTAGTAGGACAACTTTACAGTTGTATCCCATTATGCATCTGATGGAGAGAACTCTTCCAGGGACCAGGTCCCTGCATTTTTGAGACACTGAAACAGACAATCTTGTCCGCTCTTCCTATTGGTGCAGTACACTGCACTTTTCACCTACCACCTGACATGACAGCTTTACAGCTGTACCCCATTTGAATCTGGACGAGAGCACTTTGCCAGGGACCAGGTCCCTACATTTGTGAGGATCATCAAAACACCTAGAATATAATATTTTCCCCCTTTTTAATGATTACACACAAATATTCCTCACACTGAGTTTATTCATTCATTTCCCCTGCCATCAGTCTTAATATCAAGGATTTAGTTCCTTGTTAGATCCCTAAGTTTGTTAAATCATCAAAACCTAATATCAGTTCCAAACTAACAATATGAAAATGTGTATAGCGTGTTAATATTGTATTTATAGAGACCATGAAGTTATCAAAAGAGAAAAATATGACAATATTGTCGTAGAAAACTTCAAAACAACTATCATTACCATTAATTAGCGTACAAAAATAGTTAAGTTGTTTCTCATTATAATTATTATTCCACTTATAATTTAAATATCCTTTTAAGTGACCTTATAGGCTGAGAAAATAATTTAAATTAAGAATGTATATAACTTACTCAGATTATTGTTTTTTGGATTGTTACAGAAGTTACACTCAAATTATTATATTTGATTAAGTTAAACTATAAATCCTTCATTTATAGGAGTAATTTCAAGAATGATAATCTAACTTTTTGTTGGGAAAACGCGGACAAGCACAAAAATATATATGGTAAAAGTAATGGAAATAAAATGAGAAAATAATGACACCAAGAATTTTACGTGGAAACCCTTCTAAATAAGGGAAAAAACCACGGGCCAAGAGGAGCAACTGATATCACTATAGTAAGGAATTTTACACTGTGTAGTCACGAATACAATACTCAAAGTGACTACTACACACTCAAAAGGAATAACACTCTTTTGGTTTCCACCTTACTAAAATATCGCTCACACTCTATTTTTCTTCACAAACTATTTTCTTATATAGTCTATGGAAATCTCACAGCTCTCTAATTATTTTAATCTCTCTGTGAATTGGTGTATCAAATGAGGAGCTGAAGAGCTCCTTTTATAGATGCAATTGCATTGCACTATTCAAAAAACATGCCACCGAAAATTTGCATTACTGCAAACTTTGTTGACAAAAGAAAAAGTTTGCAGCTATTGTTGACAAACAAATTCAGCTGCATTTTCTTTACAACAATTGCAGCCACAATTGTTGACCCAAAAAAACTCATGGGATGGACCCCACA
>JAJOOS010080866.1:0-10099 GCA_029582725.1 Solanum chiquidenum | reverse complement strand
GACACAAGTCATATTATCACATAAGGACCATCATCTAGGACAACTCTAAGTCATACTTGTGCAATGTGCAAGTAGCATCCCATACTACTACTCACACTAAGTACTCATTTGAAGTCACCATAAGAAAGGCACATTCATATACAATAAGTCATGACAAGGAAGTATTTCATGATACAATCCAAGTATAACATGCATCATTTACATTTAAGCATATAAGAGTCAACATTCTTCAATAACTTCATTTAGAGGACATTCATTCATTAGACATTAGATCATCATTCTCATTACCTTTATCATAAGGGGACATTCATACAATAGCCATTAAGACTTAGAGAACTCCCTATGACCCTCTCAAAGAACTTATCAAGAAACCATAAAGCACATCTCACCTAATGGGAATAGGCATTAACCGACATAGACCATGAGAGCTAAATCATGGAATCCGGTGTCATGTAACCCTACACCGAAGTAAGGTGTTCGCCTTGCCTAGGGTAGAACTAGTAAACATCCTATATAGGCACATAGTTATGGGATAAGAAAGATGTTCAGTGGACTCTAACCTAACATTGGGAGAGTCAGCATCTTAGCCATATCCACTCGGTGCTTAGCCTCAATTTCCATAGAGTAGTTCATTCACATTACATTGTTGTACTTGAAAGGGCCACCAACATTAGGCCTACCGACCCAAGGTACATTACATATGAAAGGGCCACCAATATTAGCTCGACCGATTCAAGGTACATTAAGGATAGCTCATTGACTTCCCAATAGAGGCCACCACCATTAGGTCTACCGCTTCAAGGTTCATCATTTCACACAAAAAGGGCCACGAACATTAGGTCTACCGCTTCAAGGTTTATCATCACATTAGTTTATAGATTTACTATAAAGGACCACCAGCATTAGGTCTACCGGTTCATTTCCTAGCCTATAATAATCTATCATTCATTTAGGAAAGGGCTACCAATATTAGGTATATCGATTCAAAGTTCATTCACTCATTCATTTATTCAAGAAAAGGTTACAAACATTAGGTCTACCAATTAAAGACATTAAGACACTAAGTCAAGATACATTTATTCGATCAGAAGAGGATGCCTAAGCCTACCAATACACGACATGATATTTCATTCAAGGTCAAATTCATCAATACAAAAAAAGGATGCCTTAAGCCTACCAATTTAAGTTATATCAATCTACATTACTTTTATTTATACAAGAATAGGATGTATAAGCCTACCAATCCAACTAATAACATCACATTATAGAAACCCTTCACATTCTATCATCATTATTCATGGGTGTTAATTGAGAATATGCTTTCAATCAATAACACACTTACATTCTAAACATGATCATTATACATTCATTGAAATCACACACATATACTTTACATCATTATCATACATAGATCCTTTATATATAGAGGTACAAGGAAGATATCCATCAATTCAATGCCACAATATACATAGTAAGTAAACACCTCCACCTTTCAAGTGGATCAATAGATCAAGCACAATTCTACTTTAATGTGTATTTTGATCATAACTTGCCCTTCAAGGTTCATGGATCACATTCACCAATACACCTTATATCAATACAATTTTGCAAGATCAATAACATAATTTCAACATTCTATATTAATGTACACATAAACAATTCACATACTTCATAATAAATAAAATCCAAATCTCAAATCACAACATATGAATTTGGAGGAGAACATGGGTTCTAGGAAGAATTCACCTTAAATAATCTTTAAATCTACAATTCATTCACAATTAAATGCAATAATGCCTTTAGAAATTGTTTTGAATCAAACCCATGCATAGATTGAAATCTAGGGTTTTGGGGAATCTTTGAAGATTTGAAATCACTTCTGAAGTTGGCTCCTTCAAAGATAATAAGTCAAGGATGAAGACCACCATACCTTTTTAAGAATAATCCCATGAAAATCCCTTGAAAAACTTGAAGTCTTGACCTTGGAAGCTTGAAGTTTTCACCTCCAATGGAGGTTTCTAAAGAGAAAACTTTTGGAGGGGAGTGTAGGTTTTTTTATTTGGGGTTTTGAAATAATGAGGTCTAAATGTGTTTTAATACTTTAAAAACCTTTAAAATACCATAAATAACTAATTAAAACTGTCCCCCAACCAAACAAGACTTAGGGTAAATTTACCAATTCACCCTCCGCTAGGCTGAGATATTTGACAGAAACACAGGTGCAAACCACGCCCTAGACTCACGGACCATGCATCCACTCATGGACCGCCCTGTTGGTCCGTGGTCTATGGATGTAGCTTGGCAATAGGGGATTTGACCTATGGAGGAAGATCACGAGTCGTGGTTTGGTCTACGGGGTGTGGTCCCCTTCAGTAGTTCACCAAAACTTGGGTAGCTTGTTCGTTGCAAGGTGTCTTAGTGGTTAGGCTTAGGTTCCTCCTCAAGGACCCTTAGGGTGATCCTTGGGGAGTCGTACCTTTACGTTTGATCCCTAAACCCCTCAACCAAAGCTCAGAACAATATTAAACTCCCTCAAAGCTCATGACAACTCAAATACACACAAGTTAGGCTCTAGTTTCACTTATTCGTTTTACAGGTCGTTATACAAGGGAATAGGTCATTTTAAGAAAGGGATAAACGGGAATGCGGGAATGGAAAGCTAATTGACATCCAAACAACCCATTGCAACTTAATCTCATGCAACTCAATCATGAGTAAGATCATATATGCATTGGAACCTAAATGATTCACCTACTTCTTTCAAACGTAAGCAAATATTTCTCACCTAGATCTATTAGAATTATTTCAGTTTTATGCATTGCAAGATTCCACTATCTCTAGCTAGATTCTTAATGGGCTGTTACACCTCAAATCAAGCACCAATCAGTAATTTCCAACATCAGTTGACTCTTTCAAGCTCAATCAAAGGAAATGGGTAAGTTTAAGTAGTGATCAAATCTATTACGAAAAAAATCTAAGAATGAACTTGATTAGATAATTGAATATCCATTTCATAAATGTGAAGTGTTCAATTAATTATAAAGGTAGTTGAAGTAAATCAAAAACCCAATCACTTCTATATTTCAAGCACAACACCTGAATTCTCCAATGAGAAATTAGACCCACAACTCAAGCAATACAAAGTAAGAAAATAAAGAAAGAGTGAAAATTTATAGAATTTTCAATCTTCAAATCCAAAGGTGAGTCATGGGAAAACTTACTATCAAAGCCAAAAACCCCAAGCTAAAACCCTAAAAATCAGGATGGAATTAATAATTTCCTTCATAATGGTTGTGTATGATTATATAATGAAATTTGGGATCAAATTGGTGAAATTCTCATTCTGCCTAAACGCCTGACAATTGTTCTTTGCGTTTGCAACATTTAACCTCTTCAATCGGTGATGGGTAACAATTTTTTATCATGAAATCACAACTAATGAACATGTGACTGCAAAGGTCAAGTCTTCAGTTGATCACGATCGAAACACATTGACCACGCGTTTGTAATGACTAGTCACCTTCCCGTGCTATTGAATTTGATGTTGATTTAATGGTAACTTTTTATTTTTGGTTTATTAGTTTAATGTTGGTGTTGGATATGGTTTGTATCTCTTTTTCTCTTTTCTCCTTAAATTTTGGAATGGTTTAATTTTGTTGAAAACCTTGCATGCTTATCTTGAATATTCGAGTGTCGATCCTGATCAATATTGATGTATTAAATAGTGATTTTTATGTGAAGTGTGCTTGTGGAGGTTCAATTAGGTAATTCAGACTGCATGATTGTTGCATGAACTCTTAGCATCTCCTTGTTATTAGCTGAGTATCAAATGTGAGACTTGCAATAACCGTTGCACGCAATTTTGATTTGTGGAGTTTTGACCAATAATTGTGTGTAAGTGCCATGTGTGGTGAGGTTTACTTGAATGGAATATGTGTGGATATTTAGAATTTTCATGTGCACCCATTTTGGCATCATTTGAGACAAATCCGTTTCTTTGAAAACGTTTTGAACTACTTACCCGTAAAATTATTTTCCCTTTCTCACCCTAAAACCCTCTTGAACCATTGCTCTATATTAATAGCCAACTAAGGAAAGTTGGGGGTGAATCATGCATGTCTTTCTCTTTGAGAGTGTGAGAGTTGATTTTTTATTCCTGCAAATTTATTATTGCTGTGCTTTGTGAAAGCATGATGTAAGGACAATTGAATGTGGTTGTTAAGGCATAGGTTTGCATCTTGAGTAAGCATGTATTTAGATTGATAATAGATAGTCATCATTTGAAGATATTGGTGCATAATTGAGTATTATATATTCTTGGATTTAGCCTCGTGATAAAAATTGCATGATCAACTCTTAAGAAGCATTATTTGTAGACACCTTTTTTGAAATAATTGATTTCTTGATTTACTTGAGGACAAGAAAAAATTTAAGTTGGGGGTGTTGATGAGTCAAAGAATTCGGAGTCATTGGAGGCTTTTTAGTTTACCAAATAGTGTCCTCAATGCCATTTTATGCCTATTTTTCATGCAAAAGTGTTGATTTACAGTTAAAATTTAACACCTTGAAAATTTGAACGTGGAATGGAAAAGAGAAAAGGGCAATCAACGGAGCGGTTCACGAGTTGTGAACAGGTCCACGAACCGTCACACTACATGTAAAGTTGCACCCAACGACCATGAAGGATCACGGGCACTTAAAAGGTCCGTGAAGCTTCACACACACTGTGAAGTTGCCAGTGAAAGGGACTCATCAACTTTAAAATTTTTGGTCAACTTCAAAGGATTATATCTCACTCAAAATGAATTAGGTGGCCCATAACCTATCAAATTAACGGTTTTTGAGTCCTCTTTCAAACCCCACTAAGTTTGCCTAATTTTGAGCCCGGAGTAAAATTTTATGCTCGTTATAGTGAAGCTCTATCGGGCAGACCAACATGACGACCCACTAGAAGGGTTGTGATGCTTTAAATGGCCCGTTAAGCAGTAGACTGCTCGTGAGACTAGCCATTTTTCGCACGTTCTCAGCTTTAAAATTGAGGACATTTTTGTCTTTCATCCTATGTGTTTGGTACTTAAACTATGTCATTTTAATTCATCTAAGTCTAATTAATTAGTCAAAAACTACCTAAAACATTCTTTCTCCAAATAAACATCAGTCTTACAAAGAAAAGAAAAGAAAGAAGTGTCCGTTTTCTCTCCAGAACAAGCATAGATATCCTTCAACTTTAGTCCTAAAATCAAAGGCTTACTCCGTAGATTTATTAACCAGGTATGTGGGATTTCACTAGTGGGTTCCTTTCACCCATTAGAGTCCTAGAATTCAGTCAGTTCTTCAGCTTCTCCATAAATTGTTCAGACCTACGGTTCCTAAATCTTAGGCACTCATTCTATATTAGGTGTTATGGTTTCTATGTTATTAATTACATGTTTCTTGGAGAATTAGTATAGTCCCATGCATAAAACTCAAAAACCATACCTTTTGTTAATCATCTGTATATCATGAATTATACTTGCTAGGCAGATTAGTTATATAATCATGTTACAAAATTTGAAGGTCATATCTTTCAGTATATGTATAATGCATTCTCAAAAAATTATATGTACTTTTAGCTATCTTATATTTCAGATGCAATTTTAACTTTATATTCAGTTGGAAATAAACTTAGAATCGAGCGGACAAAGGGATAAAGGATCACCCATTAGTTTAGGCTGATACCTTTAGTAGCAAATCCTTGAGTCCCAGAACTACAACACAACAATAGGTTCTGAAGGGGTCACCTGTCAGATTAGACTTGCCATCCTTGTCCCTTGTGGACTTCATTTAGTGGATCAACGTCAGGCTTGTTTGTACCCTTCCCAAGGTGTGAACACCCTTCCATCCAGGGTTACAGGTTGGTCCATATTTAGTTGAGCTTGGGTATGTCAGTTTATAGATCTCCCACAGTCAGATTTATGTTGCATTGACCATATGTTTAGTATTTATTTCAGTATTCAGTTAAACATGTTACATCTTCATGATTAGTACTTGGTCATTGAATCCAGCTAAGCTTTCAGTTATGCTTCAGTATATCTATTTATATGTTCAATTTCTATATTGTTCGGCTTAGCACATATCCCGCATGCTCAGTATAATCAAAGTAAATAAACATACTTTTGTGCAACATCATTGTATGATGTAGGTTCAGGCGCTCAGCATCCAGACCGCTCTTAGCTCGACTTCAAGTACGTACTTAGTAGCTTTAGTGGTGAGTCCTCATAGTTCGAGGATGATAGACATACTTTACTTTTGAGTATTTACTTTTCAATTTCATACTTGTTAGATTTAGCAGGGGGAGGGGTGTCCCAGCAACTCAGATTAGATAAAGGCTTTTAGAAATAGCTTAGATTTAGCTTGAGTTTCAAGATCGTACTCAGCAGCTTCAGTGTTGAGTCGACATAGTTCGAGGAGGATAGACTTGCTTTACTTTTCAGTTTTTACTTTTCACTTTCATACTTGTTAGAGTTAGATGGGGGAATGTCGCAGCAACTCAGATCAGATAAAGGCTTTCAGACATAGCTTAGATTGAGCTTGAGTTTTTAGTCTTGTTTTGAGTCATAACTATACTCTTCACAAGTTTTATATATATTCAGATATTTTGGGCTTTTTCCCCATTTCAGATATTAAACTATTTTTCAGCTTCCGCACAGTTCATGTTTTAATTAAACTTGTATATATATGCCATGCCATGGGTTATCTTGGGGTCACTTGTGATATTAAGAAATGTGTTACGTCTAGGGGTAGCCTCGAGCCGTGAAAAACTTGGTATCAGAGCCTCAGGTTTAAGGGTCCTAGGGTATCTAATAGTCGTGTCAAGTAGGGTCTTCTCAATAGGTGTGAAGCACGCCAAACATATGGGGGAGGAGCTATTAGACGCCGTTCTGAAAACTTCTTTTCTTTCTTTTCCATCTCGTGCTATAGAGTATAACCTCTATTTAATCTCTTTCTAATTCCTGCTCTTTGCATTTCATAAAATGCCTCCCAAAAGAGATAACGCCAGGAATCATCCAACAGCTCCAGTAGACCTATTGAATGAGCAAGTCACATATGTCGAGTTCAAGGACTCTTTCCAAGTGCTTGCTCAGACCATGACCTCCCAGGTCATTCAACAGGTTGTGGCCCCAGCTCCACCATAGACTAACATGGTTGTAGCAAGAATTTGGGAATTAACTCTGATGAACCCTCCGGAGTCTAAATTAGAAGAGGATCCACAAGAGTTTCTCAATGACATCCATAAGGTAACAAACTGTATGGGTGTCACTCCTGTAAAGACTACATATTTTGTCGCCTATAAGTTAAAGGGAGTGTCCTACACTTGATACTAGTAGTTGAAGGAATATCATTGTACTAACATAGGTCTTGTGAGTTGGAATTTTTTCAACACCACTTTTCTGGATCGGTTTTGTCCATTTGTGCTCAGGGAAACAAAGGTCCAGCAATTTAGTATACTGAAGTAGAATGAGATATTTGAGAAGCATTATGCGCTCAAATTCACAAAACTATCCAAGTATGCTCATGTAATAGTAGCTGACTCCAGAGCTCGTATGAGCAAGTTTGAGTCTAGTGTGTTCGATGATGTGGTCAAGAAATGCAGGACGACCATACTTATTAAGGAGATTGAGGAATAGAAAATCAATGAAAGGGGAGGAGACAATAAGAGGCTAGGACCGGTGACTTTAGCTACTCTCAGTAGAGATCATCGGGTGGCAACAACTTCAAATTCCATAAGAAGAACTCAACTCCAGTTCCATCTTCTGCTAGTTCCCCAGTGCCAAAATTCAAGAAGGATCAACCGGATAGAGTGGAAGGCTCTAAGTGCCAAGGTATAGTAACTAGTGGGCGCACTCATCCTGTTTGTTAGAATTGTGGTAAGAACTATCAGGGTGAGTGCATGCAAGTAGTGGAAATTGTTTTAGGTGTGGTAAGCAAGGTCATATGATGAAAGAGTCCCTGAAAATTCTCATAAGGGAAGAGAAGCTCTTTTACAAAATCAGGCTGGCTCTGCAGCAACTCCAACACATCACCCCACTCAGCAGGGTATCGATTTTTGTACAGGTGGTGCTCAGCGCCAAAATAGGTTGTATGCTCTTGAGGATTAAAAAGGCCAGGAGGATTCTCCTGATGTTGTCACGAGTACATTACAAGTCTTCTATTTAGATATTTATGCATTGCTAGATCCACGAGCTACACATTCTTTTTTAACTCCTTATACAACAATAAACTTTGGTGTAATTGAAGAAACTCTCCCGAAACCCTTCTCAGTCTCTACTCTAGTTGGTGACCCGGTTAAAGCTACATGGGTATACATAATTTGTCATGTCACTATTTCCCAGAAAGTCACCTCAACAGACCTTGTCGAGTTAGAAATGATAGATTTTGGTATCATTCTAGGAATGGATTGGTCACATTACTTGTCACTCCCCAAACTCAAGGGGTGCAAATGGCACATAATTCCAAAACATGGGCCTGAGTCGACCATGCTTCGTAGTTTTCTAATGGAAAGGAAAAGCCACACATAGTTAAGTAAAAGAACAAGTATATCTCGGCTTAAAAATATGCCCTTGAATGATAAGGCCCCTGTCAACAACACTATAAAGAATATATCTACTACCACAGTTCATATAAAAAAATAGCTAGAACATTAATTCTATTTGGGTCATCGATGGTCGGCCATAAGAAGACGCATAGTTGTAGGTTTAGTCTAACCTAGTCCAAGTTTCTTGAAATAGCCATAAGTCATCAATTTTATACTTACCCCCAAGTCACACAATGCTTTAGAAAATTCAAACATCCCTATAGTGCAAGGGATACAAAAATCCCCCTGGTCATCCTTCTTGACAATTACATTGCTTGACATAATGGCACTACAACTATGGGATATTTCGATTGTCTTGAAATCCATACTCCTCTTCTTACTGACCAACTCTTTCATAAACTATTCATAACCTGGCATTTCTAACAATGCCTCCATCAAAGGAAGATTAAATTAAAGAGTTTTGAAGACAAAGAAATTTTTGGAACTTTACGTCTTCATCCCTCTTCTTAAATCTTTGAGAGAATGGTGGAGTAACTTTGGGCAGTGGCTTTGTAGGCACCAAGATGGGTACAACCCTCACCATTTGACTTTTTAGCATCACAAGAAACCTCATTTTCAGTGCTTCATCAACCTCATTAGAAGCTTCATTGTTCAACTCTTCGGCACGTACATTACTTTCAAAAACAATAGCTTTCCTTTTGCTTGAACAAGAATTATCATGATTTGGAATAATCCTTCCACAACTTTACCACTCTGAGTAAAGATAGCCATGAATTGTGCATTATCATTCTTTGGATTAACTATGGTATCACTAGGAAGAGACCCTTTTTGCCTCGGATTCAAGTGAGCAGAAATTTGACCCATTTGGGTCTCAAGTTGATAGAAACCAAATGAGAGGTCAATGTTTGATTCAAAGAGGAGAAATTAGCCTTCATCTCCTTGAGCACTTTATCCAATCCTTCTACCTCATTATGGATGCGAGAAAGCATATCCTCAGTCTTAAATCTTTCGAGGTCGGCATTTGGGTCCTTAGGTTTTGGACGGTCATGAGGAGGCACATAATAATCTCTATCACCGTCCCTTTCTCTAAAACTTGTACCCTTATCTCGCCAATCTTGTTTCCTATCTCTCCAACCACCATCACGATCCTTATCCCAACCTTGATTCCTGCCCAGCCTTCGATAACCAGGACGAGAACCCCCCACTTGGTTTGACAAGAATTGTACCTTTTTATTATACATGGCATAAAATTGTGCATCATCCATTTGGGTCATCATCTTTGCCATGTTTTCATCACGTTCTTGGTTCTTGTACATTTGTTCTTTAGTCAACCCTACATTGAGAGGAGACACACGATCCTCTCTTCTATGCAATGACCGATTAATCTTGGTCATCGCATCAAGAGAAGTCGACGCTATGAAAAATGGTTGTCTCATGATTCCACCCTGAATAAGTTGATCAGCGTCACCCTTGTTGATGGTGTCAAGATTCTGGTAGAAATATGGCAAGAGCACATTGTCCGAC
>JAJOOS010080865.1:0-20424 GCA_029582725.1 Solanum chiquidenum | reverse complement strand
GCCGGCCGGCTTGTTGCAACCTTCGCATTTCCTGCTGAGATCCCAAGTCTCCAAGTGGGCCCTCTTGGCCACCCACGACCTTGGCTTTTTAGAGAATCCCGCTCCTGTGTCGTAGGACTTGTAGCTCAGCAGTCCACCGGGTGGGTTTGTTTATCCTTTCTGTTCCCAGAGCTGAGGCATTGTAGTGCAGCTCCTGCTGAAGGCTGCTTTGTTTGGGAAGACGTGCTCTTGTTGTTTTCTTGCTACTGTGGCCTCAATACAATTCTGGCTAACCTCTCTCTTCTTTTGCGTGTGGCCCATGATGTTTTGATCCTTTCTTTCTTTCTTGCTCTATCGCTTGTTTTTAGGGCCTCCCGGACCCAGCGGGTTCCCTACTGGAAAGGGGACAAAGCCCGTTGTTTGCTCCCTCTATTGATAGAAAAAGGGCACTCCTGCTGTCGTTTCAGTGACTCATAGGGCTTCCCTCAGCGCAGTCTTTTTCGTTCTTGAGAATGGTCGCCACTTCTACCAGGATCGGAATGATTATCCCTGCCCGATGGGTCTACATCCATCCCTGAATGTCGTCGGGTACTGTTAACTTCCCCGCCATTCTTGTAACTGTCACCTGTAATCCGCGCAGGTGTGTCCGCACCCCCCTGAGTGGACGAGAAAGAAAGGATTTCTCGGAGCAGCCCCCCAGGTTCCAGACCCAGGAGTCAACTTTCCCGTATGAGCATTCGGTACATGTATCAGTCCGTGGAAGAGTGAAAGGGTCACCACTACTGAGGATCCCCCCTAATCTTAGATAGGTCGTCTCACGGTTTGCCGCGGTTCATTACTGTGCTTACACACAAGGCTACCCTTTTCCGAAAGCTCCGCAGGACCACCTACCACTAGTCTTCGGCCGGAAGGGTGAGCAAGGGTATCTTCTTTGGGGTCTATCACCATAGCCTTTACCTTTAGCTATTACACTAGCCTTCTAATCGGCGAGGTGGGAAATGCCCCGCATGAACTATCTGATCAAGTTTTCTTTTTCCTATCACAGGCAGCTGGCAAAGCCGTGTTTGATCGTCGCGTACATGCTCCGTTACAGCTTTGTTCATGCGCCAATCAATTGACAGTGAAGCAGAGAAGGAAGAGTTTTGATCACCGTGTGGGTAGTCTCTATTAGGGTTTCCGTTTCATGTGCACTAAAAAGGAAGGAAGACTGATGCGACTGTAGTAATGCCAAGCATACGAGCAAATGACTCTACCTACCCCATACTGACAAATGAAAGAAGCTCATCGCGGATGATAGGACAAGCGATAGCGGTTCCATTCTTGCTCTTCCTATATTCCATACCATAAACAGACACCTTTGCTTCATCGACATTGGCGCTGCTTTTCCTTGCTCTAGAGGAGATTGGTATTGGTAGAGTCGCATTCAACCTCGTGTCTTTTTACTTTCATTTGGGCCATGGCGGCCAGTGCTCCTAAGATCATAGAAGCAATGCTGCAGAAAAAGAAGATTTGTTGCAATGTAGCTCCATAAGAACCATAAATAGACACACGTGAAATATTAGCAGAAATAGAGATTTTAGGCGCAATAGAAAGGAATTCTGTAACCGGGGTGGGTGAACCCTCATAGATATCAGGTGCCCACATATATAGAGTCAAAAGATATATGGAGTCCGAAGGGTAGGGGGTTTTCTTCTGGGCTCGAGAGATGGAATAGATAGGTCCCCACAAGTTTGAAATTCGCCGCTGGGGAATTCATGGATTTCTGCTTCTTAACATGCATTTGCATGTTTTCAGGCTATCCTCTATGTTAAACTCTGGAACAGTCCTGGAACAATCTTTATCTTCCTTATCTCCAAGAGCAGTGCATTGCTTGATCTACTTGAGTCCTTCCTGACTACTAAATCTCCGGAAGGTCTTCGTGCAAGTCAACTTGAATGTAGAGTAAGCAGTATTCTAAACTTCAATGTTCACTTATCTCCTGTTAGTGCCTTCTATGTTCTCTTTTGGTTAATTGAGTTTGTTATTTTCCTTGGTCTAGTCTTATTTTTCAGAACAGTGGGTGTTTGAAGAAAATATCACTTAAAAATTATGTCTTTACAGGATTGAAACGTATCCTGTCTATGCTCTTGGAAGAAGAGATATCGGGTGAATTAAGTGATGAAGATGCAGCAAACCTAATTAGGCTACTTTTTGCGTCAACTAGGAAGGCAGTTTTAGAGAAATTGTTCCTCCTAGTGATAATAAAAAGAAATATCACACCAAAGCACAAAGGGTGAGGTTCTTTAGTTCTTGTTGTTGATACTCTCTGAGACTCTTACTAAATGTTATATTTTTGTTTCAAACTTCACCGTTTACACCTGAGAATGGATTCCAAGAAAGTACTTGTGAAACAATAAGTTGGTGATATTTGTACTGTTTTAGCGGTGTCTTTGTGCTGTAATTTTTCTTGAACTGTATGCCTGTCTTAAATCAGGTCAAATACATCCAGATGTCCTTGAGTTCACTTGCTCTTATCATGTTCTTGTCATTTTCAAAAACAATTTCTACCCTTGCTGGTGAATCTAATCTATTGGTGGAGTTTTCTATGTTTTTCTGGTTGCTCTTTTCAAGATCCGTAGTAAAAACATTAGATTTCCCGTGTTTAACAGCTTCGGGTTTTATCTATCATTTAGTTTATCAACAGACATAATGTTTTTGATATCTTTTCTCCTTCAAAGAAACTTTTAGTAAATTAGGTTACTTTTTTTTTTGGGTGGGGGAGGGTGTAATAGCTTATTGATATTGTGTGGGAAAATACTCTATACTAGAAATATACCAATATAGTTGTCCTATGCTTACAAAGTTGGTTTCCACATCTGGATAAATAAAATTACCAAATTGAATTTTAAAGGAAGTCAAGAACCACCGATGAGAAACCATGTTAAATGTTCTGTCCAAGTTGTAGTAATATTTCCATAATAAGGTTACTTTACGTTGGTCTTAGTGTAAATCAAGTGAAACAACACTTTGGTTCTTATACAGGGAAAGAGTTGGGCATAAGCTTATAACAAAGAAAGTATATATATCAATACTTTGGTTCTTCTACTGAAGTAGTTTAATTTTGAGATTATTCATGTTCGCTTATGTTAGGTTTTTATTTAATGACTTCCTTCATGTGGCTCTTTTATTATGGTGCACATGTTTTATTTCCCCTCTTGTATTAGTGATGAATAATGAATTGTCTGATAAAGGTCTTTGTTGTGTAGGTAAAAGGATAGTGCGAGAAAGCGAAGGATATTCTAGTGCAAGAGAGTAATGAGAAGGTACGATACCTTATATAGCCTTTTTGATTATTAAAGAAACTAGAATTAGGGTTGGGAAGCATGTAGTCATGATCTTTACTTGCTTGTTAGATGGCCATTAAAGCCCTATATATGGGGTGTGTATTTCAAATTCTGGTTGAACCTTTCTTCCATTTTTTTGGGGGACGATGTGTGTTAAACAATACCTCAAGCCTCTATTTTGCTTTGTTCAACAAAATGCGAAACTGATTTGCTGTCGAGGAGTTCTGGAAGGACGACATGTATTCTGAAAATTTATTTATAAGCATCTTGAAGTGTATATTTTGTGTAGTTGCACTTTCTTTTTTTGTTTGCGAATTAGCTGATTAAATGTATGCTGCCTGAAAATTCACCTCTCATAGCTTATTTTGACTTGAATGAACCAAACATGAGTGTAATGTAATTCCAACCAAAATTTAAATAATAATCTGTAGATTTTTAAGGGGAGGGGGGTTCGACTGCTAAGCTCTACACATTTCTTTAAGATACCGGATGGTGTTTCATTATGATTTTTATTTCTAGGACTTTAGAGTGCCTACATTAATTGATCAATTTGAGAAATTTTTGCATCTTCAAGGTTAGCGCACCTATCCCTAACACCTATACTTAAATCTGCAATAAAAGAAGTTGATGTAGCACCTTAACAAATTGAAGGGGACTATGTGTTTTATTGATGCATTTTTGTTAAATGTGCAACTTTTGTTGTTGTAGGATGATGATGTTGAATATTCATGCTTGTAAACTTGAAACGGTTGGATGATCTTCAATTATCAAGGAAAATTTCCATCGAAAGCTTGCATATTATCTTGTAGAGACTGCCCCCAAGGCTTAGCTCGAGTGGAAAAAGGTGGAGGATTTGTGGCTTAGGTCGTAGGTTCAATCCCCACACCATGCAAAGCGAAGCTCAGTATTTAAGTGGAGAAGGGTAGAGGGGTGACCCCATTATCTACCGGGTGTGACTAAGATGTACCGAGATTTGAAGCGGCTTTATTGGTGGCCTGACATGAAGAAGGATATAGTGGAGTTTGTGCCAAAGTGTCAAAATTGTCAACAAGTAAAATATGAGCATCAAAGGCCTACATGTTTGCTTCAGAGAATGTCAATTCCGGAATGGAAGTGGGAAAGAATAGTTATGGATTTAGTAGTTGGTATTCCCAAGACTTTGAGGAAGTTTGATTCTATTTGGGTAGTGGTTGATAGATTGACTAAGTCAACCCATTTTATTCCAGTCAGAATAGATTATAATGCGCAACAATTGGCTAAGGTGTATGTAAAAGCGATAGTAAGGTTGCATGGGGTGCCCCTTTCTATCATCTCAAACTGTGGTGCGCGACTACACATCTAAGTTTTGGAGGAAATTACACGATGAATTGGGCACACAACTCACTTTAAGTACCTTTTTCCATCCACAAATGGACGGACAGTTAGAGAGGACTATCGAAGTGTTAGAGGACATGTTGAAGGCATGTGTGATTGACTTTGGGGGACATTGGGATAAGTTCCTACCTTGTGTGAATTCTCCTATAATAATAGTTATCACTCAAGCATAGATATGGCACCGTTTGAGGCACTTTATGGTAGGGGATGTAGATCACCCATGGGATGGTTTGAGATTGGAGACGTGAAACCTTTGGGGGTTGAATTAGTGAAAGATGATCAAGATAAAGTGAGTCAAGCTAAAATTTTGGCAGCCAGAGTAGAAAAAAGTATGCAGATCATAAGGTAAGAGACATGGCATTTCAGACTGGTGAGAAAGTTCTTTTTACAGTGACACCCATGAAAGGGGTGATGAGATTTGGCAAGAAGGGCAAGCTTAGTTCTTGATACATTGGACCATTTGAAATTCTTGACTTTGCAAGGCCGGTAGCATATAGATTGACTTTACCTCCTAACCTATCGGGAGTTCACCCGGTATTTCATGTATCCATGTTGAAGAAGTATCATGGGGATGGACATTACATTATAAAGTGGGACTCAGTGGTGTTAGACAAGGACCTTCAGTATGAGAAGGAAGCGATTGCAATTCTTGATCATGATGTTCGGAAGCTGAGGACCAAAGAGATTAAGTGATACGATTCTCACAAGACGAATCACAATAAACAGCGGAAAACAAGAAGGATAGAAGAAGAGACACAAGATAAGAAACAATTGGCTACTAAATGATGTATTAAATCCAATAACCTCCAATCTAGATCCTAACAAGCACCTACTTCGGATAAATCGATAGACACAACAAGAGGAAACAACGAGCAACCTATATGGGTATGTTAAACCCAAAGACCTCACTTCGTTAATCCAACAAGAAGCACCTAACTCTTATCAAGACCTCAAGGGAATCGATATCCCAAGCAACCCCCGTTTCTAAACAAGGTTCAACAAAAGCTTACCAAGCTTTCAAACACTCACACAAGGAGTTTTAGGTTTAGAACCACAATATTCAAAATCAATCTAACCCTAAAATGAACCCATAAAGGCATATTTATAGTTTTAGGACTTATTACATAGATGGGACCAAAAGTGACCAAAAATGGGCACTCGTGTTCCTCCCTTCATTACGCTTGTACCTATATAAGAATCCTTACAAAGGAAAGGATAAACAACATGGTTAGGTTGAGATTGTGGCACCCTATTCGAAGGGATGTTCGACCTCTCCTCCGTTCCTGACAGCCTACCCTCCACGGAGGCCATTCGCTCTTTTGTGTTCGCCATTGTCCAACTTACATCAGCAAATGCCTCTATTATGGATTCTCAGGTAACCTTCCCCTTAAGTGGGAGGGTCTCACTTCCGGTTGCCGTGGTACCTAACAATTAAGACAACTCAACAAAATAACACACAACGTTAGCATTAGTAAAATGAACTCACAATCACTCGTGTTTGCACACCTTTGATTGCCTCTCAAATTGGCGCGGCTAATGTTGAAGATTTCATATACTCGATTGATCACAAGGTCTCAATTTCTACTCTTGGCCGGAGTGGATTTTTGTTTAAAGAAAAATGGACGACTCAATTAAAGCAAACGAACTTGATTCAAGAATTAACTACGAAGTAAAATGAATAAAAGCACAAAAAGAAAATAACTAACAAAGAAGTGTATTCAAGAACCAATAGTCAACAAGTAGGTAATTATAGGTTGAAAATCAGTTTAGGATGCTTGATTACGAATTAGAATCAAAAGAAAAGAAACTAGGAATTAGAACTTGAGATGAAAGGGGTCATAAGACGAGTTTCCCGTCGCTACAAGGCCTGGTTTCTTCATCAAACGTGAAGTTCAGCTCGCCAACTTGAAGATTGACTCACCAAACTTGACAATCCACCAAGGCAACTCGGCGATCTAGGTGGAAGTTCGGCAATGTGCCGAATGGATTCGGTGACCAAGGCTGAGCTCGTCGAATTTTTTCCCGTAGCACCACCAAAATGAGGGCCAACTCGGTGACCTAGCTTCCCAAAGGGCGAGGCGTCGAGTGGGTTAGGCGATCCCTGCCTTAGCTCACCTAATGGACCACTGTTGTAGCTGCAAACTTCCAAAAATTGAATTCGGTGGTCCGGCCTTTTGGTAAATTCCCTTTTGTACAAACACTTTTACACTTTCTCTTTCTTCCCTTTTTAGAATCAAACACCTTTTTGGAAGATTCCTTCTTCTTGAAGATTTGAATTTTCTTCAAGAACATTGTGAACAAGATGAAGACCCAAAATAAAACCCTCAACGATTTTTACTCAGAATTTCACGAAATTTGAGATATAAGCTCCCCTTGATATAGGAAGCAATCCTCAATACTTTTTATCTTCCAATTCCTTGCCAAAATCTTCAGATTTCAAAACCCATTTCCTTGTTTCTTCAAGTCACGAAGAACACCATTAACATGAAGAACACCCAATTTTCAAATCCAATGGATTTCTAATCCGTTTTCACCCAAATTTAAGCTATGAACTCCTAAGGATATAGAGATCAAACCCCAATACCCAAGAGTCTCCAATTTGACCTAAATATGAAAACCCATTTAAAGCTCTTCAAGCTTCTTCACCCAACAATGGTGGATTCTTCAATAGATCTCCAAACTTTACCAAATCTCAGATCTAAACTCAAATAAGGTCAGGGAACCCTAATCTAACCTTAGAAACTTCAAACAAGACTCAAACAAAATATTTTTGGGGTTTTCTAGAAAAACATTTGACCTTCTTTTTTGTAACAACCCAAGACTAGAATTCGTAGAAACGAATCTAAGCCTTACTCTGATTCCAAATGATATGATTTTTACAAGAAGAATCACAATAAACAACGGAAAACAAGAAAGATAGAAGAAGAGACAAAAGATAAAAACAATTGGCAACTAAAGGATGTATTAAATCCAATAACCTCCAATCTAGATCCAACAAGCAAATCCGGATAAATTGATAGACACAACAAGAGGAAACAAAGAGTAACCTATAGGTATGTTAAACCCAAAGACCTCACTTCATTAATCCAACAAGAAGCACCTAACTCTTACTCACCTCAAGGGAATCAATATCCCAAGCAACCCCCGTTTCTAAACAAGGTTAAACAAAAGCTTACCAAGCTTTCAAACACTCACACAAGGAGATTTAGGTATACAACCACAATATTTAAAATTAGTCTAACCATGAAATGAACCCCTAAAGACCTATTTATAATTTTAGGACTTATTACATAGATGGGCCCAAAAGTGACCCAAAATGGGCCAATGGGTAAGCCAAGTTGGACTTGCCTAAAGGATCGGCGATGCGCCCAATGAAATCGGTGAGGAATTCTGCTCCTTAACTTGGTTGGGGAGCTACTGATACTTTGGGCGGTCTGGGGATCATCACCCAATTCACTTGGCGATGCGCCAATGGTCTCCATCTCACCGAATGGTCAGCTTTCCCTTATGTAGCTCCTTGGACCAGTTGGCGACCTTGGGACCCTCGCCAAAGGGGTTTGGCAAGTCCCCGAAGTGGCTCTCCTCTCGCCGAATGGAGCACATCTTCAATTGCTCCTCCTCGCTTAGTTAGGCCTCCCACGCTCCAAGCTATCATCCAAGCATGGTGTTGCCCAACTGAGAGCTCCTTCAAGGTGCATATGTTCCAATGCAAGGCATGGAACTCCTTCCTCGTCATCCATACATGCCCAAGAGCCTCCATCCTTGTGAACACTCTATCAAAACGTTGAAGTTCATGAATGGATAGCCTTTCTGTATTGCATCATTAAGTTCGTGAAAGTATATTGGAAGTATTGTCCGGTTGAGAAAGCTTCTTGGGAAACCGAGAAGGACATGCGAGACAAGTATCCCCAATTGTTCCACGATTCAGATACTACTCTACTCTTAATTTAGCCTATTTTTCCTAAGTTTGTCACTCGAGGATGAGTGATGGGTAAATTGATATCTATTGTAATGACCTATTCCCGTCGTTATAGAAAAGCCATCGGGGAATTTTTTTTGGCCAGAAAGCTTTTTCGTAGTAACTTGATAATTCCTAACCTAGTCCAGATTTGGAGGAAATCGGAGTCAGTAATGTCTAGGATAATCTGGTATCAAATGAGAGATCTAATAATGAATTTGATTGCTTTAGTGGATATCTAAGACGTAAAGGAACCCGTACGACTTTACGGAATTAAATTTGTGTGAGTCGAACTCCTGAAACTGATCTTAGCATGAACGGGTAGTTTCTGAGTGTCATGGGTTGAAGGTGTGTTGTGAAATAAGAGTTTGGAACTCTTTATTCGACTCACTATTTTCGTGCAAGCCGCCAGGGCGGGATTATTACTGCTAGGGCGGGGCCGCTGTGCTGGGATGGTGGCTGCCATAGCGGGTCAGTCGCTAATTAAATAAAAAATAAACCCCTAAAACGTCATTATTTTGCAAACTTCATTCTTAAGAGTTAGGAGACGAACCAGGGTGACTTTTTGATAGTTTTTCACCATTCTTGAAAATAATTGTGAGATTTTTACTCCCGAATCCATTTTTCGGTCCGTAGAATATAAAGTCATGGGTAATTATTGTTGGGGAGGGTTTTGAACTATTTTGGATAGTGGGAAAAAGCCCTAGCTGCACCTTAGGATCATGGTTTTGGCCTAGGGTTGATAATATTGATTGTATTCTGGGTAATTAAGCCTCGTCTACTGATCCTCACATTAAATTGATTGTTTGTAGACCAAGAATAAGTGGAAAGAATCCGAAAAGGGAAGAATCAAGTTTCTTAGGAGGGTTCAACCTTTGTTCGAGGTAGGTGATGGTTGTGATTTCATGTTTGTGTGATTTCACGTATGTTAGTAACTACTTCATTATAATACATGTATGTATGTGAATGTTGCACTATTGATTACATTAATCGTAAATGAGTATGAATGAATGATTGTATGCCATGAACCAACACTTGATTGTATGGTTATTAGAATGTACATTGTGATTGTGATTGTGACTTGTCTAAAGGATCGGGTGTTACATGTATCCCAACACACTAACTTGGATCGGGTACCACGTTCTAGTGAATATATGGGATCGGGTTTCTGGCGAATATATTGGATCGGGTGTCACGTCCGACACACTAATTAGGATCGGGTACCACGTTCCGATACACTAACAATTTGGGTGTGGGTTCCATGAGAGGACCATTGACTTGTCATATTGATGTATTATTGAGGATGTGGAATGGTACATTGATCCTGAAATGATGACTTATACTGTATATTTCGGTATATGCCTGTTGTATTATGTTGTGGTTACTTGTATATGTTTCACTGATTGAAATAGCCGTGTGATCCTACCAGTACAATGTGGTTGTATACTGATACTGCACTTGTTCTTTCTTTGTTGAGTACATGGCATCTTCAGGCGGCTACTGACAGACCTCGTTTAGAAGACCAGTGATCAATTCGAATTCAAAGGTGAGCCCATTCTTCCAGGCTGCCATGAGTTCTCGTTATGTTTAGTCCATTTATATTCGAACTTAGACTAGTACTTTAGATATTCTTATGCTTAGTTTGGGGTTGAACCCAGTTTCTTAGACTTGTCGTTAGTAGATGTTTTGGTACATTGACTTTTAGGTTCTAGGCATTATTTTCGCATTTGTTTGTTCGACTTTCGGAGTTTATGGGAACTTCCTATTTTTGTCTTTAGACATTTAAACTTGCTTCTGTATCTTTAAAAGCTTTAATTTTCATCGATTTGGTTAGTTGGGTTGTATTAATAGTTCTCCCACCAGAGGGTTAGCGTAGGTGCCACTCACAACGGTCTGAGTCATTGTCATGACCCATGCTAGGAATTTTAGCAATTGGGATGATGTCCTCATAATTACACAAATTGGGATCGGCCCATGCTAAGCTTTTACCCCTGAGCGTCACACCCTTCTATACCAATTGAGATCAGCCCCTACTAGACTTTTGACCCTGAGGTGCCACCCTTCTATACCAATTGGTATCGACCCATGCTAGGCATTTACCCCTGGGCTGCCACCCATAATTATACAAATTGCTTCACTTAGATTCTTTAATCTTTGAGATTGTTGTTTTGTTGTTCATAACTCTCTTGAGATTGTTCTATTGATGATCATAAACTCTTTTGAGATTACTGTTTTGATGTTCATAATTGATTAAGATAACATTGTCAAAGATACCTTATCCAATTCTAGGTTTTCAACAATCGTAAATCAGTATAAAACCCAACTAAATGAGATGAGGTCGATTTCCATATGTAGCGGTACGTGTTCAAATTCAATTGGAAGTATAAATTTGGTCAAATAAGTCACAGGAATGGAAATTATCGAATAACAACATCATTCAGATTAAGGGGTGACACGAATGTCAAATGGGAGTTTTGGTTTTGATTAACAACTACAAATAGTCACAAACAATACGAATTAACAATATAGAGACGGATTCTTGGGATGTGATCGATTATAGGCAATTATAGGTATATGGGTAATTGTAACTATTAGTAAATAGCTAGATATTAGTGAGTAGGCTAAACTATAAGGGATGTAGTTTTCTCTCGAACAATTACCCCGAAACAGGTGATTTCTTTCGAACATCAACAAGCATGCAAATTAAGAGCAGCCCATACCTTAGTCCATTCACTCTCTCGAGTTGAATGTGTGGGACTGGGTTTAGAATTCACTCTCTCGAGCTGAACCCATGTCAACCCAATACCCACAAACCATCAATCAATAACCTTAGTTCTAAAATCTCTCTCTCAAGCAAGCCAAGAATACAAAGGTAGAACTGCATTTGCAACTACAATTCTTAAATTAAACCATAATTAATGATTAAAACTCACTTCTAAATAGCATTTAAACTAACAATTGCAATACATATAAACTAAATCATCCCATAATCACATGATCACACCCTAAGAATTTGGGTTTTAGCTAGACATTATAAAAAGGTAAATACAGTTACCAATTTGATTATCCATCAACTAGGTAAGAGTGATTTCGTCTTTACAATGCTCTAAGTTGATGAATCACAAAGACCCACTTCTAATTTCTCAAAAGTGAATTTCTTCAATCCTTCAAAGCTAGGAAGAACTCTAGAGAAAACTGTTCTAAGAGTTCTGATAGAAAATAATTCTCAAAATAATATCCAAGATACTAACTAAAATGTTCAAAAACGTATTTATAGTCGCCAAAAATAAACTACGAAATCCCCTTCAGTGAAGTAAGTCGGGCTCGCTGATCCACTCGGTGAGCCACCCTTTGTTCTCTTCCATCGCCCTTTCTCCTTGGCATTCATCATCCTCAAGGTCTGTACTTTGGGAGATCTATCTTGGCTTCGCAGAATCATTCGACGATCCGGCGAGTGCTCATTTTAATCGCCGACTTGGTTCTTTCCTTCGGAGCTTGGCACACTGGAAGTTTAGGCGGTCATCTGAGCAACTTGGTGACACACCGAGTACTCTTGGCGATCCTCAGGCTCGCCCTTCTTAATTTCTTCAGCTTGTTTTGTTCCTTTTTGCTTGTTAGTGTCCTTTCTTTGTTACTCAATCCATATACCTAAAGATTGAGGATTTAAGATCACTTATTGGCACAAATTTAGCAGTTGAGGAGACCAAATATAACACCCCGTATCCAAAAACAGACCTCAATGCATATTTCCAGAAGTTGCAGGTGCAACCCACGGTTGCCACCAAAGGACCGTAGGGTGACCCATGGCCCGTGCTGGTGATCCGTGGTTCGCTTCTGCAGCCCTCCCCAAACTCATGCCAAAATTTTGTCTAAGGGTCAACCCACAGACCGTAGGTCAAACCACGGACCGTGGTTCACGTTCGTGGATCAGACCCCAAATTTCCAGCCTCCAGTCAAGACTGATGGTTGACCAGCACGAACCTTCATTTGATTGATGGTCCATCGGTCCCGTCCGTCGGTCCCGTCCATCGGTGATTCGACAACAGTTAAGTCAGGGGTCTTTTGGTCTTTTTCTTTTGCGTTGGACCCCTAAACTACGTCGTTTAACCCCTAAAATACATAGTTTTGGTTAGTTTTAGCCTAGAAACATAACTAGAACTTACCTAAGTCAGATCATTCACCAAAACTTAGAAAATTAGAGCGTAAAGAGGAGAAAGAGGCTATCGAAACCCTTCCCAAGAACGCAGCGAGTCTTCATCAATTCCAGCCCCGAAATCGAAAGATTTCTCCGTGGAATTCTTCACCAGGTATGTGAGATTTCACTAGTGGGTTCCTTTCACCCATTAGGTCCCTAAATTTCAGTCAGATTCTCTATTCCCTTAATATTATCTAGACCTAGGGTTTCTTGAATGTTAGAAATTATTGGGTTTTAGCAGTTATTATTCAGCTTTATTATATCCTGCATGTTTAGTATCTTTCAAGTGCTGACGCATACTCTGCGCTACTCTTCTCGTGATGTACGTTCAGGTCCTCAGCAGTCAGATCACGCATAGATTGGTTTCCGATCTTCAGTTCAACAATATCAGTGGTGAGTCCTCATTCTTCGGGACTAGTGCCATATTATCTTTCTTGCTTTTAGTTTTAGTTTCAGTTTTGCTAGATCTAGCTGGGGCATAGTATATGGGTATTCCCCATCATTTCAGATTATTCATATGATTTAGCTTTTCAACACACTAATTATTGATTTAGTTTGCTTTTAATATGCTTATGTTATGCCAACATAGTTAGCTTGAGGTAACTCGTGATCCTAGGTCCCATGTTCGCGTCTAGGGGGTATCATTGGGGAGTGACAAACTTGGTATCAGAGCATTAGGTTTAAGAGTCCCTGGATGTCTAAAAAGCCGCATTAAGTAGAGCTTTTCATGGGTGTGAAGTGCACCACATCTAATGAGAGGGAGGCTACAAGGTGTTTTAAGAAAAAACTTCATTTCCTTGTTACTCTTATCATGCGTGAGGTATGATCCAACTTCTCGTTCTAATCCTTCGTTTTGCATTTCAGATCATGCCTCCTCGTAGATCTTACGCAAGGAATGCGACTGACAGGAATGCAAACGCTGCTCCTTAAGTCCCAGATCAAGAAGTTTCGAATGCTGAATTTTAGAACGCTATCCAGTTATTGGCTCAGAGTGTGACCAACTAGAATAATCAGCAGGTTCCAGTTCCAGCAAATGCTAATGTACCAGTTGCAGCTAGAGTTTGAGATTTTGTTAGGATGAATTCGCCTAAGTTCTTAAGATCGCAGATTGGTGAGGATCCCCAATGCTTCATAGATGAGGTCAAGAAAATCTTTGGAGTGACGTGGGTAACTGGGAATGATCAGGTTTAATTGGAATCTTACCAACTTAAGGATCTAGCTCATATCTGGTATACTCAATGGAAAGAGAACAGGGGTACAAATACAACTCCTATTTCTTGGGAATGCTTTAGTGAGACCTTTCTGGACAGGTTCTTCCCAAGAGGATTGAGGGAGGCAAAAGCTCAGGAGTTTATGAATTTGAGGCAGGGTTCTATGACAGTCCTTGAGTATGGACTCAAGTTCACCCAACTTTTCAGGTATGCTCCTCACATGGTTGCTGATTCCAGGGCTCAAATGAACAAGTTCATGTATGGGGTATCCGATCTTGTTAAAATAGAGTGTAGGAATTCTATGTTGCTGGAAGATATAAATATCTCTAGGCTCATGGCTCATGCTCAGTAGGTTGAGGGTGATAAGCTTAGGGAACATGCTAAGGAGAATAAGAAGTCTAGGACAGGCAACTATGACTACTCTCAACAGAAATTGGGTGGTGGAAATCGCTCGCAGTTTCAACAGAAGTTTTCAACTTTAGCACCATCATTAGCTAGTGTTCCATCCTCCAAGTTTAGAAATGATAAAAAAGGTAGGGCATCAGGCTCTAAGACTCAAGGTAGTATTTCAGGCACCAAAACCTATCCAACTTGTCCAAAGTGTGTTAAGAACCATCCGGGCAAGTGCCTTGCAGGAAAGGAAGGATGTTTTAGGTGTGGTTAGTCTGGTCACAGGTTGAAATATTGTCCGTCTAAACAGGGTCAAGGAGGTAACAATGGTAGAGCTCAGTCCACAACTTCAGTAGCACCAGCAGGTTGCCCGACGTAGCAGGGTAATTCATCTGGTACAGGTGGCGGTCAGCACCAAAATAGGTTGTATGCTCTCCAGGATCGCCAGGATCAGGAAGATTCTCCTGATGTAGTCACTGGTACGTTACAAGTCTTTGACCTTGATGTTTATGCATTGTTACATCCAGGGGATACTTTTTCCTTTGTAACTGCTTATATAGTAGTCAAATTCAGTGTTAGTCCAGAAACTCTCTCAGAACCCTTCTCAGTCTCTACTCCAGTCGGTGATCCAGCCATAGCTAGACGGGTATACAAAAATCATCGTGTCACAGTATCCTAGAAATTCACCTCAGTAGATCTTATAGAACTAGAAATGGTATACTTCGATGTTATTCTAGGCATGGATGTTACATTCCAATTATGCCTTAGTCAATTGTAGAACTAGGATTGTTCATTTTTAGTTTCCAGACAAACCAATCTTAGAATGGAATGGGTCGATTCATTTCCTACCTTAAGGCCACGAAGATCATCTCTAAGGGTAACTCTATCATCTAGTTCGGGTTAAGGATTCAAACTTCGAAACCCCAACTCTTGAGTCAGTTCTAGTAGTCAATGAGTTCCTAGAAGTATTTCCAGAAGATTTTCTCAGAGTTTCTCCCGAAAGGGAAATCGACTTTGGAATTGATCTCCTTCCAGATACCCATGCTATCTCTATTCCTCTTTACAGAATGGCTCCAACCGAGCTTAAGGAATTGAAAGAGCAGTTGAAAGACCTTCTAGATAAGGGCTTCATCAGATCTAGCATTTTCCCATGAGGTGCAGCAGTGTTGTTCATGAAAAAGAAAGATGGTTCTCTCAGAATGTGCAGTGACTATAGGAAGTTGAACAAATTCACAATCAAGAATAAGTATCCTATCCCCAAGATTGATGACTTGTTTCACCAACTTCAGGGTGCTAGTCATTTCTCAAAGATAGACCTCAGATCCGGTTATCATCAGCTTAGAGTCAGAGATAGTGACGTTCCGAAGACAGCCTTTAGAACTCGATATGGTCATTAAGAATTTGTAATTATGTCATTTGAACTAACTAATGCTCCTGCATCTTTCATGGATTTGATGAACAGGGTGTTCAAGCAATATTTGGACTTGTTCGTTATCGTCTTTATTGATGATATTCTCATTTACACTAGGAATGAGGAAGAACATGTGACTCATTTAAGAGTTGTAGACAAACTCTCAACGATCGCCAGTTATTCGCTAAGTTTAGCAAATGTGAGTTTTGGTTGCAATCTGTCACTTTCCTTGGGCATATTGTGTCTAAGTGAAGGGATCCAACTGGATTCTCAAAAGATAGAATTAGTGAAACAATGTCCCAGACCTACCTTTCCTACAGATATTAGAAGTTTCTTGCGGTTGGCTGGCTATTACAGATGGTTCGTGGAAGGATTTTAATCCATAGCCTCTCCATTGACTAAGTTGACTCAGAAAAAAGTTAAGTTTCAGTGGTCAAATGATTGTGAGAAAAGATTTGCAGAACTGAAAACTAGGTTGACTACAACTCTAGTTTTGACTCTACCAAAGGGTTCAGACGGTTATGTGATCTATTGTGATGCATCCAGAGTCGGCCTAGGTTGTGTGTTGATGCAGCGAGGTAAGGTTATGATTCTAGAGAGCTTAAGGTGCATGATAAGAACTATCCAACTCATGACCTCAAGCTTGCAGCAGTGGTATTTGCACTTAAGATTTGGAGACATTACTTGTATGGTGTTCACGTAGATGTGTTCATAGACCATAAGAGCCTTCAGTATGTGTTCACCCAGAAAGAGTTGAATCTTCGTCAGAGGAGATGACTTGAATTCCTTAAGGATTATGATATGAGTGTGCATGACCATCCTGGTAAGGAAAATGTAGTAGCATATTCTCTTAGTAGACTATCTATGGGTAGTGTAGCACACATTGAGGAAGAAAGAAAGAAACTAGAAAAGGATGTTCACAGACTTGCTCGCTTAGGAGTTCGTCTTATGACCATATCAGATAGTGGTGTAACAGTTTAGAATGGGTCAAAATCTTCATTGGTAGTGGAGGTTAAGGAAAAGCAAGATAGTGATCCGATATTGCTTCAACTAAAAGGCGCAGTCTATCAGTGGAGAGTTGAGGTTTTCTCCCAAGGGGAAGATGGTGTGCTTCGCTATCAGGGTCGATTATTTGTTCCTAAAGTGGGTGAGTTGAGACAACAAATTCTTGCAGAAGCCCATAACTCCAGATATTCTATTCATCCAGGGCGCCACTAAGATGTACCGTGATTTGCGGGAAGTCTTTTGGTGGAATGGTATGAAAAGGGATATAGCAGATTTTGTGGTTAAATGCCCCAATTGTCAGAAAGTCAAGGTAGAACATCAGAAACCAGGAGGTATGACTCAAGAGATCAACATTATTACTTGGAAGTGGGAAGTGATCAACATGGACTTCATCATAGGTTTACCTCGTACTCGCATACAACATGACTCCATTTGGGTGATTGTTGATATAGTTACTAAGTCTGCACTTTTTGGCGGTCAAGAATACATACTCGACGGAGGACTACGCCAAGCTTTTACATTAATGAGATAGTTAGGTTGCATGGGGTTCCCTTGTCTATCATCTCAGATAGAGGTCCTCAGTTTACCTCTCATTTATGGAAGTCATTTCAAAAAGGTCTTGGTACTCAGGTTAATCTTAGCACAACATTTCATCCGCAGATGGATGGGCAAGTAGAGCGTACCATTCAGACCTTAGAGGACATATTGAGAGCTTGTGTGATCGATTTCAAGGGTAGTTGAGATGATCACCTTCCTCTTATAAAGTTCGCCTACAATAATATAGTTATCATTCCAGCATTCAGATTCCCCCTTATGAGGCATTGTATGGGCGTAGATGTAGATCTCCAATTGGTTGGTTTAAAGTCGGTAAAGCAGCCTTGATAGGGCCAGAGTCATTCCATGATGCTATGGATAAAAAGCAACTCATTAGAGATAGACTTAAGACAACCTAGAGTCGCCAGAAATCCTATGCAGACATGAGGAGAAGGGAACTAGAGTTCCAGGTTAATGATTGGGTTTTCCTGAATGTGTCGCCTATGAAAGGGGTGATGAGATTTTGCTAGAAAGGGAAGCTCAGTCCTAGATATGTGGGCCCTTACAAGATCTTGAAAATGATTAGTAAAGTGACTTATGAGTTAAGAGTTGCAACCAGAATTAGCAGCAGTGCATCCGGTATTTCACATTTCGTTGTTGAAAAAGTGTGTGGGTGACCCAACGTCTATTGTTCCTTTAGAATGTGTGGTGGTAAATGATAGTCTCACTTATGAAGAGCTACCAGTTGAGAAACAAAGAAGTCACTTCAGCCTAGGTTTTGTGGAGGAGTCAGACCGTAGAGGGAGCTAGTTGGAAGCATAAGCAGCGTTGAAGGCCAAGTTCCTCACCTCTTTCCTTTCGATTTCATTCCAGCTTGAGGTAATAGTTCCTCTTCAATTTTCTAGTCATTCTTGCGCAGTTTTAGGCTTAGCATCATGTTCCTTCAGTTTGTACTTGCATTTTCAGCGTATTTGCATGTTCTTGGAACTTAGTTCAGTCAGAAATCAGTTTCCAGTGTCCATTAGCGTAGGCCTAAATCTGATCCATAAACATTGGCCTTTTAAACTAGATCCATATAGCATATAGCTCAAGTATTGAGGATTCACTCCAGCTCTCTCTCTCTCTCTCTCTCTTTTCTCTTAAGGATTAAAACAACACCGGTGAAGCTCTTCTAGGGTTCTTGAAGAAACCCTCATATCTGCAAAACAAGGTAAGTGAAAACACTTATGGATTTAACTTAATTCTCCCATGGATGATTGGAAAAACATGTTATTCATGCTCAAGTATAAGCATAAAGGCATAATATTTCCAGAAGCTACTTCTCACTTCCTTGGTTATTAAAATATTTTTCTCTTCTTCTTTGGTTTAAGTGTGAAGGGAAGTTGAAGTTCTAAAGGAATTCAAGTTATAAGGAGAAGTTGCATAAATTGAGGTAAGGTGACTGCTCCATTTTCTTCCTCCTTATGTATGAGTTTGAGTGAGGAATTATGGGTGTGCTGTCACAGAGAACTCAAGAGAGTGGTGAGTTCAATAATTAGTTGTATGATAAAGAATATTTGAGGCTGTTTTATGCGTATTGTTGTTGGTGCAGCTTGGCTAATCTTGGTAAAGGATATATAATGTATGTATTGGGTAGATAAGGAGGGTGTGGTGATACACATTATTTTGAAGGATGTATGGGCTCATTATCCGTCAAGTTAGCTATTGTTTTATGAGACTCACGGTGTCAAGCTGTTAATTTTAGTTTATCATGACTTATATTGTAGATTAAAACCTAAAAGGAGGTATGTAAGGCTATTCGATTCAATATTCTTCGGCATGAAATCTGATACTTGCAATTAATATCAATAAGTGAATTTCCTAAGTTCTATTCCTAGTAAAGGAAACATGGTGGCAGCGTATGATCTCAAAATAGCTAACAATATTTCCCCCTCTCCTTAGTGTATAGAATTACTTCATTATATGTTCACTACTCTATATGGGTGTAATTATCCTCCTATGTGCTGGTATAGAAATGGTATATGCAAAAACAAGTTTGGTGAATCCTCCTCTTAGTCAATTGAAGTGAATTATGTCATTTAAGTTCACAAGTAATGCATTGATGTTGCATAGCTCCTTATGTCATTGTTACTGCCTTGAAGTAATATTTTCATGTCTTCTACTACTGGTTTGTAGTTCCAAATATAAAAAATGATTATGACCACCAAAACAACAATCTCAAAGATTAAAGTTTTTAAGTGAAGCAATCTGTATAATTAAGGGTGGCAGCTCAGGGGCGAAAGCCTAGCATGGGCCGATCCCAATTCGTGTAATTATGAGGACCGCATCCCAGGGGTTAAAATGCCTAGCATAGGTCATCCTCTTCTACCACTGATCAGCTGGTCATTCGTATCACATGCCTTATAAAGACACACAAAAAGGTAAAGACAAGAGTGTAACATGCATCCCACAAGAGTTAACAGAGGTGGTCTTCTGTTCTGATTTATGCACACATTTATTGATACTTGGTTTCATTCGAACTCTTATTTTATATATGTTATTGCCTTACATATTCAGTACATTTTCTCGTACTGACGTCCCTCGCGGGGGGACGCTGCATTTCATGTTGCAGACACATGTACTGGTAGTAGACCTCCTCAGTAGGAGCACACAACACTCGGCTACTTTTGGTGAGCTCTAGATTGATTTGGAGTTTACAAAGTCCTTGGTAGATTCATATTGGTATTGTATCGTAGTTAAGGGTAAGGCGGGGTCTGTCTCGACCTACTCTAAGGTTTTCCATCTTTTAGAGGCTTTGTAGACTTGTATATGGTTTAGTTGCGTCTTAACAAGTTATGGCCTCAATGGCAAGTCTTGTATATAAGTTTTGGGTCTACTTATGTTGGTTTGTATCGTTGCATCCTATGTGAACTTGTCACAAGATTGTCCTAGTTATATGCATAGTATGCATAGGTTAGATGTTGGTTCTCTTGGGCCTTTAGGGCATCGGGTGCCTGTCCGTCTTAATGGGATTTGAGGCGTGACATAAGTGGTATCAGAGTAGG
>JAJOOS010080863.1:0-31392 GCA_029582725.1 Solanum chiquidenum | reverse complement strand
GACAACCAATTCTGGGGTTATGTTGAGTTTATTTAAAGACTTCCGCTTATCTTTCTATCTTATTCTTGTTTTATAAATTCTGTATCATCGGGTTTTTGAGTGTTAGGCTGACGTGTCTGGTGGGGTTTGGGCACGTGCCATCACATCGGATTTTGGGGTGTGACAACCAATTCAAGAAACTTTGTCTTTCTCGAAGGAGGATTAGACTTAAAGAAACTCTATTTTGTTGCTCTGATACCAATTTGTTTGGAGGAACTAATTTAATTTTAAGATGCAACTCTTCTAGAAATGTCATTCATTCACAACATAAATGTGTGCCGCTAAATTCACTTTGTATGAATATAATTGTGATTGTAATTTGGAGTGTGAGCAAGAGCTCGACATGCAAAATGCATAGTTAATTTATTTTTTTGAATAATGTAAGAATCTAAAAAATATTTTTTCGGTCCACATAATATAGCAGTTCTATGATAGTTAATATTATCAAAGCTTGAATTATTTTTAGGGTTGTGAGATTGTAGTAAAATATCATACAAATCAAATGATCTATTTAAATTATTGTGTCTATGCGCAACATGAGCATTGCTCATCTAATATATATATATATTAAAGAAATACACCCAAAAAACTTTGCAACATTCTTTTCTTTTATTAAAATAATAATGAGTTCAATTAACTCATTTCCATCGTAGGTAGCTCTTTGAAATATCTTAAATATAAAATTTTTTATATAGTATAGTTGAATTTACAAGCTAGTTCTTGACCTGAGGATTCAAGAGTAAACAATATACTCCCTATATAATACAAAAAATAATTTAAAACGTAAAATCACTCAACTCAAGATCGATGATGTTGGAACCGTTAAAAATTATGACAAATATATACAAAATAATTTGCTAATAATAAGAATATGAATGATCAAAGTATATATAATGAAGAACAAAATTAAGATATCTTTAGTAAAGAAATAATTTGAAGTTCTTCCCGTATGTATTTAATTTCATATACAGTATATAACAAGATCAGACTCATTTTGATTCGACTAATTTACCCTAAATCTTGAATTCGCCTTTGTCAATCACGATAGGAGATCGACAAATTGAACATGTATATGTGAATGCAATCACATATCAATACACTCCACATGAAATGCATGGCTACCTTTAGGTAATTTTCTACAAACATCTTCATCTTCTAATAAACTCAAACAAATTATACATTCCAACCCCTCATTACTTTCTTCTTTGTAATCAAACAAAGGAATTGAAGAAATCATCGATCTTTTGAGACCCTTTGATGGAAAATTACTAGCAAAGTTAGTATTATCAACAATATTGAAGGAATGAATATTATAAAAGGGGAAGAGAGTGAATTTCGACTACTCCTTCGTTGAGTTTGAACCAAGAACCATTTGGCATAAATGTGTAGAAGTAAAATAAAGAGAATTACTAAAAGAAGTGATATTATTGCTGCTAGTATAATGTTGCTATTATAAGATAAGATATTATGGATGATGTTCTTTAGTGAGTTGAAAGTAATTTGTGGAAATGGAGGAGGAGAAGAAGAAGTGAACATTTTGGTTGAGTTAAGTGATGAGAGGTGAAACCAAAGAGGGAAAACATGTGGATTTAATAATATTTTGTATGGTTTGTTTTATGTGTCTTAATTTAATCGGACATAAAGTTTAAGAATGTAAAAAGAAAAATCATTTTGTGGTTTAAATTAAAAGTACGCATAATAGGTGTGTTCAGACTTCGGTCTATTGCCAAACTTTTTTATGTATGGTTGATAAAAAAATGGAAATATTTCTTTAGGAAAACAAGTTTTTTTTTTTTTAAAATGAGGTAAATGACTTTCCTAATGGAAGTAGGAAAACACAAATTCAATAAATATGAGTATTTCACATTGACACACTTCATTTTCACACCTCATAGCCCCTATCATCACCGCCATCGTCCATAGAACGTATTTGTTTAGTTATATATAAATACATATAGGATAATATATTTTTTTTACATATTATAACATAAGTAAATAAGTAAGAAATGACTTACTACCTTCGATCGAACACACCCAACATATACTTACATTTTTTAATATGTTTCTAAAAGAATATGTCTTTCTATATTTAGTAGTAATTCTCTAATTTCATCATTTTTTACGTGTCTTTTTTTAAGATCACAACTCAGAAGATTCATAAGATATTTTGGTACAGTAAACCATATCTTTCTTTAAAACACAAACTTCAAAAATCTTCATATTTCTTTTATAAAAAAATTCATGTCTAGTTAAACTAAAACGCTTAAATTGAATCAACCTAAAATTATTCATTTCATTCACAAGGTCAAAGGAGAATCGCTTGGTTCAAGGAACTTAGAAATAGATGGGTCTCGTGAAGGGAACGGCAGTTTACTATGGGAATGATTATATTATTGGATCCAATATATATACTATATAGTTTATTTTGTACTATTTAATTAATTATTTTAGTGCCAATAGAAGATCCCTATATGTCACATGTATCCCAAGAACATCTTTTATTAATTTGCTTGTTTGTAAGTTTGAAGATGCAACAAAAATAAAAATGAATTTTGAAGTTTAGTAGTTATATGTTCTGGATGAATATTTAAGTGCACATGGTCGTACTATTAATTACTATATGTCTTAAAATATACAAATATAAATAACGAAAACGCTGAATAGTTCTTAATATTAGGGTGAGTTATACAAAATCTAGTATCAGTTTCAAGTCAAATTAAAGTGTGATTTCATTGTTATAACGCAAACTAACATAAATGAGTGCATCACAAGACTCAACAAGTTTATTCCTTTGCCTCATAACAAGTTGAAATATAGAATTTGAAATTTGAGAAACAGTTTTTTCAAGTTTTATAAAGTTTCACTATCAAAACTTCGATAAATTGTATTTTCATGTCTGAACACAATTTCAACCTCTAAATACCTTTTACTTCACTTCAAATCCTATTTATATTTTTACAAATTTCAATCAATTCATAACCAAAGCCTACTAAAATTCAATTACATCCATATCTATAAATATGTTTGTTGGTTATAGTAGGTTAATATAGATGTAACTTATTATTAGCTTCATAGATCCCACGTGAATAAGTGGAAGAAAAGACAGATATGCTATTGAGTTTACACATGATCTTTATATTTTAAAAGTTTCTAGTCCACCATCGAATATTTACATTAGAATCTGACTAAATTAGGATTCGAATGTTGTAGATTCATTTCTGGCAAAAAATAAAATCATTCACGTTATTTGAACTTTAATTAAAAACGGAGAAATCATAATCATTCCATCACAATTCAGATAGTTTAGATTCTATATATGAACCACTACTTATTTAGCCCTTATTTTAGGGGTGACTAAGCTCCCACTACGGGGAAGGAACGGACTACAACGGTCTATTGTACACAATCTTACTCTCCAAGAGACTGAAATTTCAATATCTGATCACCTCATGATATAGCATAACATGCTCAACATTAATTAAACAAAATATGTCATAGTTTGGTTCCTAAGCTTCAGCTCAACTTTGTCACATTTTCTTGAACCTAATATTGTTAAAGAATGACAAAAAGTCTCACATCGGTGGTTAATGAGATAGGTGAACTCCTTATTAAGGCTTGGGCAATCCTTCTTCGTTTGAGCTAGCTTTTAGGGTGTGAGTTAGGCCTACGACCTAATTTAACATGGTATCAGAGCAGGGCTCGTCTCACCCGATGTTGGGACCCCCAAAATCAAAATTTTCCACGCACAAGATGCTAAGCACTGAGCGTGAGGTGGAGTATTAAAGAATGACAAAAAGTCTCACATCGGTGGTTAATGAGATGGTTGGACTCTTTATAAGGCTTGAGCAATCCTCCTCTCTTTGAGCTAACTTTTGGAGTGTGAATTAGGCCTAAAACCTAATTTAACAAATATGTCCAACAAAGCAAAATTATCGGAATACCCTTACCCCACCTCCACCCTCACCACAACCACAACCAAACAACTACACCATCTTTTCCAATGGACCAAAAAGATTAAACCTTTGATATAAACCCAGATCAAAAACTCAAAAACAAAAGTAACTTTTATCCCTATCACCCCCACATCAACCAAACAACTACACCAACAAAATGTTATTTTTCCTGTGGACCACAAAAGATTGAAACTTTAATAAAACCGCAGATCAAAAAACTCAAAAACAAACAAGATTTCAACACAACTGACAAAAAGACAGTGAATCCATGAGTAAAAGGGAAAAAAAATATTTTTTTCCTGTGGACCAGAAAGATTGAAACTTTATCACACCCCAGATCAAAAAACTCAAAACCAAGAAAGATTTCAACACAAAATTAACAAAAAGAGTGTAAATCAATGCATAAAAGAAAAAAGAAAAAAAGCCACAAATGGTAAAGAGAGAAAGAAAGGGGTACCTTGTAACAGCAATCACAGGTAAAAGGCAAGAAATCAATCTGCCTACAATCCTCAACAGAACAATGCTTCCCAAGATTTGGGAATTCTGGTGTACCCATTGAATTGAAAACTTTGTAAACAACAACAACAAGAAAAAAAAGGGGGAATTGAAATTGATAATTTGGGGATTTGGGTAATGGGGTTTCTTTTGAAGATTCTTGAGGAGACAGATTCAAACGTTGTCTGTCCTAAGTTGCCTGGCAAATGATGACTTTTCTACTATTTGTATACTCTCTCTTTTTTCTCAATATGTTTCTGTATTTTCGATATGTTTGGTATATAGTGAAAATAATTATTAATATCCCTATTTATAATAATACGAAACCAAATTAAATTACAATTAGAAAACTTATTCTGATATGAACTAAGTAAATCCTAATTAAATATCAATTAAATAAATACTAAAAATTCCAAATTCTAAACAATTTAGGAATCCTACCCTAACTTTGAATTGTTATTTCAATAATTTTGATATTTTTTCTTAAATTGCAATTGAAGAACAGTAAATTTTAGATACAGTTTACCTTTATGACATAATGATTCATGTGCTTTGTAACTGCATTGAAGCTAGATAGTTTGGATTCTTATCGTGTATGATTTCATTGAGGGAAAAACACTCCTTATGGAGAACTTTTCTATACCTAGAACTCAAACTTGAGACCTCTTGATTAAGGGAGGAGCAATGACACTACTGCATCTTTGATAATAAGGAAAAAAGACAAATATATCATGAACTGTCGTAAATGGTATGTAGATACCCTCCATTATAGTTTTGGGACATTGGTGCCCCTGTCATCCAAAAACTAGAGCATATATGCCCTTCAGTCTAACGGAAGACTATATAGGGACATGTGACGCAATCTTATCCATCGATCCGATATTTAATAAATGTCGGATCGGTGGATAAGATTATGACATGTGTATGTTTGTTAGTATAAAGACTAGTTGTTGGATGGCAAGGGCATCAATGTCCCAAAAGTATGACGGAGTGTATCTGTATACCATTTACAATAGTTCAGGGGTATAATTATCTTTTTTCCCTTGATAAAATATGATATATAACTATTGTTACATATAATCAAGAAACGTATTTCGATTTTTTGAATTTTGTAGTAAATACATTATACACACGCATGTTGATAGAATATGCATTGATACTGTTCTTTCGCACGTTTTCAAACTAATACACTATACACGTACTATTTTTTTGTGAAACATTTAATAGTTACCATCATTCATATAATAGCAATAATTATTTTTGATACTTTACCTATGTCAGCAAAGGTTTTAAATTTGTATCAAATATCTTTGATTAAGCATGTAGGAATACCTTCACTATTAGAAACAGAGGTTTTTTCCACCTCATTCCTACCGAAACAGCTCACTCAAAAAATACATAATGGGAAACAAACACTTCCTTTACTCCACTTGTCAAAGTGTCTAAATTGCCTCTGTTACATGTTTAATCTATGCACTAAACTCAAATCATAAAGTGGTAATTAACATATAGTTGTATGTTGAACCTCTTGTTTGGTGTGTGTGGAAAAAAAACAGTTCTTTCATTCATTAGTAAGCCTTGGTTCTGTAATATTGACCTATATACATAGTATAATTTTCCAACGAAGGGTGTTCAACCGAACACTTTCTGGCCACTGTAGCCCCACCCCCACCCCCTAATTTGATTGTAAGTTACAAAAATGAAAAAATCACATAACAAAACAAAAAGAGTTCCATTTCCATTACTCCACTTGTCAAAGTTTCTAACAACATTTCCTCTGTTACATATTCAATCTTTGCACTAAAATCATATCATAAATTGGTAAACATAATAGTTGTTGTATATTTGGACCTCTTGTTTGTTTGTGTGAAAAAAAAACAGTTCTTTTAGGCCTTGACATGTTCTGTGGTAAGTCCAAATCCAAAAGGGAACAAAGGGTCATAATGTGAATCACCAACATTCATAGGGAGTTGATCAACAGTCTTGAACCAAGTCCTTGCTAGTTTTCCAGTAAAACCATAATCACCAAACAGGACATCAGCTACACCCTGTCCTTCTGTTCCTGGTAACCAAGCTGCTACTAGTGCATCCATTTGAGCTAGGTATGGCTGGATCACAACCGGACGGCCCGTGACAAGCACAACGACACATTTCACCGAGGCACAAACCGTGGTCATGATGTCTGGACCAGGCGCGAGGATTGTTAAGTTTAGGCTGTAACCAGAACCTTCCGTGTATGGGGTCTCTCCCACCACGACTATGGCGTAGGATAAGTTGTTGGACTTGACGAATTCGCTATCCGGATTTTCCTTATACACAACCTTTGTTTCTGGATCAACTGTACGTGTTCTCTACGGCTGAGAGGATTGTAGTACCTGTTCAAAAAAAGTTGCTAATTGATCAATGTACAATATTGTTTGTACTCTTTCTTAGGTAGGTTTATCAAAGGACATGCCCGGTTAACTCAATAAACGGGTCATGACTCAACCAAATCCATCCGAAGGTTGTTAAAAATCAAGATAAGTCGAGTTAAAGCAGATTGGAGTAAGCAATGGATTATAACTCAACTCGTCCGATTTTAGTTAGGACCAACTGAACGAATTATACCTTAATCCAATAGGTCATAGCCTGACTTGTTCAACTCAAATTCGGACATATAAGTTGAGGGTTATGTTGCTTAGACATCTCAGAAAATGTTGTTGTGTTTGTGTTGGATCTTTAAAAAATGCACGACTTTTGGAGGATTGGACAAGCACATGTCAATATTTTTGAAGAGTCCGAGCAATATAGGATGAGGGATAAGAAATGTACCAATTGTTGTGTTTCCACTAAGTCCTTGCCATGTAATGGTCCATCCACCACATTGGTAGCCCATATTGTTAGCATGGGCTCCTGCAATTAATATATTTGTTGCTTTTTTTGGAAGTGGCAAAACTGGTTCATCTGCATTTGCTCCATTTTTCAATAAAACAAGTGACCTTCTCACTGCTTCTCTTGTCAATTCTCTATGCTCCTACAAGATTGTAACACAACAAAGATGAATTCAAGATTTTACTTTTTCCGAGTTCATAACTTGTTATCTCATCTAAGAAAAACGATCAAATTTGCTCATGTACTATCCGAAATTGAGCATCGTTGTCCTTCATTTGACCTTTCGGTTTAGTTTTACCCCTACCGTTAGAAAAAGTCTCGGTTTTTCCCTTGACCCTTAAAGGATCTCCAACGTAAGGACATGTGGAGTCTGTCGTCTTATGTTGGAGCTCCGTTAATGGCAATGACAAGTATGAGACAATTGGTAACGACAAGAGTATGAACGGGCCAAACATGTAAAGGAAGGCAAAATCGAACAATTTTAAACATTTTCCCTATCATTTATCGCTACACATTGAACTTACCGGACTGCCGAGATATTTTGTCAAACTATAATCAGCAAGAGGGTTCTCAAAACGTCCCATTTGGAACTTCACCCTGAGACTTCGCTTGACTGCATCGCTGATTCGGGTCATTTGAAAAAAGTTGTTGCTCACTAAATATGTTAAGCCATCAATGAATTCTGTATAGTTGTAGGGCAACATAACCTACAATATACAACCAGGAAAAGAGCAAACATTAGTTCTTTAAAGGTCATGTAAATCAAGTGGAAACTCGTTCTTCATGTTGTAAAAGCGTGTGATAGTACGAGACAGATGCAAAATTTAAACAGCTATTACAGATATCGTTGATTCGCCCACAACGTGCACGAACTATAAAATGGCTATTCATTTTGGTATAAATTGATTAATTACTAACCATGTCAATGCCAGCATTGACACCTTCAAGAATGGAATATGTATAGTTTGTATGCCCAGGATAAGTAAGCTTGTAAGTTCCTGCCCAATCTGAAATAACAAACCCCTGAAACAAATTCCACAAACATTCACAAAGTTAGTTCGAAATCCCCATCTTATTGCATCCTATGTTGCTCGGATCCTCCAAAAATGTCATCACAATCGTCTCAAACTTCCAAAACAATTGCATTTTTTGAAGGACCTGAGCAACATTCATAATGTGAATTTGAAATCACATCTAGTTGCATCCTATGCTGCTCGGGTCATTCAAAACTGTCATCGCACTTATGTTGGATCCTCCAATTTTTTTGAAGAATTAGACAAGGGTGCAACAATACTTTTGGAGGTTCCGAGTAATATAGGTTGCACCTATTGAACAATATAATGTTGCTCGGATCCTCCAAAATGTTTAAAGAATTAGACACGGGTGCAACAATACTTTTGGAGGTTCCACGAGCAATATAGGTTGTATCGTTTAAACACTACAATGTTGCTCGTACGCTCCAACAACATTTCGACACCATGTCAGATCCTTTAAAAATATTGTCGCACTTGTGTTAGATCTTCCAAAACAGTGCGACAACATTTTTGGAGGGTCTAAGCAACATAGGTTACATCTATTGAACACTACAATGTTGTTGTATCCGAATCAAATACTCCAAAATAAATGTATTTTTGAGAATCCGACATGGATACAACAACATTTTTGAAGGGTCCGAGCAACATACAGGTAGTTAAATTCACCAAGAGGATAGAATTAGGAATTTACTCTGAATCTAAGTGTGCCTTTAAGAAAAACCAGTAACCATTTCTTTATTTCCATGCATTCTGAGACCATTCCAACTTGAATAGGAAACCATAACAGTAGAATCAACTTTGATGATTGAACTATAGTAACCTGCCATATGTACACTAAGCAAACCATGTCTATCAATCATTGTGTTGTTTTCATTGATTCCTTTTACTGTCCCACCATCTCCTACATAATGCTTAGCACAAGCAACCACCTTTTGCCTGTAACAAATAATAGTGACAAAGCCGACTTTTTGGACTCTGCATAAGGTGCCCTTTAGTTTCGACGGACTAGATCGTTACAATAGTGTCAATTTACCCATCGTTCGTCCCCAAATAACTACCTAGGTGGAAGAAGATAGACCGGTTATTAAGGATCACCAAACGATTTGGCATGCCGTGAATACATTCACTACACAAGAGATACCATGCCATCCTATCCCACGTCCCCAAGATTACCGAAAAGGAACAACGAACACACACAACCACCACAAAAATTTCATCCTGTCTACTATTCTGGACCTCGCTATAGTGACCATAACCCCGCTATAGCGGCCATAACTTCGCTATAACGGCGCCACTATAGCAACCTTGTGTAAATAAGAATCATAAGAGGGAGGGGAATGGGTTTTCATGCCTATTTCTCTCCCCTTATTCCCCCAAAACTCTCTCAACTCTCCAATCACTCCATTTCAAAACGACAAACCAAGGTAACTATCGCGTACCCTACTCTCCTTACTTCGTTTTACACTTAAGAATGATTGCATGCTGAGATTTGAATAAAGTAGAATAAGAATTGGGTTATTTTGTATTTTTGAGATTAACTACTTTGATTGTCGAAATTCCTGAAGCATGGGATGTCCCCTTACATTTACAACACTACTACAACGTTCTGGGTGTAAAGATTATGGGAAAAAGGCCGAAATTGGCTCCAAAATGGTGGGGGAAGTTGAAGGGTTGTTCTTGAAGAAAAGCTTAGATTCGGGCATGATTTAGACTTGAAATGACTGGCTTTTATGCATATTTAAGTAGAGGAGTACTTTAGGACACTTTTTGGGGCAAGGGTAGCAGCCTCTGTTACAGTGCTCTGAGTGTCATGATGCCTTCCGCTATAGCGACACACTGGCCGCTATAGAGAAAGGTGCAGGGCATGAAAATATTTGTATTTGTATAATTATAATTGTATAGGATAGAGAGATATGTATTTATATATACAGTCTCTCTCGCTTTGTTTGTATAAAGTGCGAGAGGTGAGGAAGAGATGACCGAAAAAGAGGAGAGTGACGAGCGAGATTTCAGAGAGAGGCGAATGACAAGAAGTTTGGTGTGAATTGGAATTAAATGAAACTGTAGCTATAACATTTATTTTGAATTAATAGTTTGCTATAATGCAAAATTTTCCCTAATTTCATATTGGACTTATTTTTATTCAATCTCATAACACATTTTGAAAGTGATCTTTATTTTAGCTCAATATTAGCCAAATTCTAGCCCATTTGCATTGCTCATCTAATATATATATATATATATATGTGTCATTAAGTCTTTTATAATTTATTATCATTCTAGATTTTCCTCTTACTATTTCGCTATGATTTCTTACCATAAATGTTGTTGACCTATGTCTTGAAGTTGATCTTCTTATTACCCCTAATTTTAATAATTCTTTAATCTGGTCTTCAAACTCTTTCAGGTCTTCGTTTGTTGATTCTATTGATGCAGTTTTAACAATGTATTCCAGATTAATGATATCAAGTTTACAAGTTATATGATTGGCTTCCCAATGCTTCAGGGGTCTTTCTCCGATTATTTCTAACTTATCTAAAATGGAAATTACTTCATCCAAATCTTTTTGATTGTTTATTACTCCTATATGTTGTAATCCTTTTTTGAAATTGTTAAGTTCTGTATTTATTTCTATTAAATTATAACTTTTTTCTATATGTGTATCTGAGAGACTCATTTCTAATAATTCTATTTCTTCAATTTTTTCTTTTGCATCTATAATGTGTATCTTAGTACAAGTACATTCTTCTCCTTTATTACATTTAGAGGTATCTGTATTAGGTTTATTTTTAAGATATGTAGATTTTGTTGGAATGGATTCCATTGTTATTGATGTCTGGGTAATATTTTTAGAAAAAATTACTCTATCTCGAGTAAGGAGACAACTTCCATTGTTATGTAATAGAAAATATAGTCCTAAAACAAAGTCTACTCTAATATTTAAGTCTCTAACCCATATCTTTTCTAACTTGTATGTGGGTTTATAAAACTCTGCACATGTGTTTTAAAAACTTATTTGTGTGTTACTAACATAATGGTTATATACATTTGAAGATCCATCCATTTGCATGGCGCTTTGTGGTTCTGGAAATTCTTTTATTACATCGAGAGGTAAGATACATCTATTTATTATACTTTTTCTGCATCCTGAGTCTACTAGGGCTATGGTTTCTATTTCACAGTCCTGAATCCTTATTCTAGTTAGTATTTTTATGGTATTAATTTTCTTATCTTCATTACAAATCAATCCTTCAAATGACTTGTAGTCTTCTTTTTCATTAAAAAGTTCTATTTCAAATTCTGGCATTATAATTTGGAGTGGTTTTTCTACTTCTTTTTGGAAAGTTTCTTGTACTTTCTCTTTCTCTTTTTCTAGTTTACTTATTCTTTCTTCTAAACTATCAATTCGTTCTTCTAAAGATTTTAATGTTTGTTCTTTTGTGCTTACAGTTGCTTCTATTATTTTAATATTAAAGATTTTATCAATGCACTTAGTACAACCTTCTATATAACAATTCATGCATTTAGCTCTTCTGTCTTTACTTGGGTATCATGTGCAATTAAAGCACTTTTGGCTATCTAATCCTTTTCCCTTGCAGAATTGGTGGTCACATTGTATATTAACAAAAGTATAATCTTTATTATTTAAATCTAATTTTTCTAGTCCTATTTCATTTATTAAAGTTTCTTCTTCTGAATCTGATGAGTCTTGTCTTCTTCCTTCTATTGCATCTATGCTTATTACCGAATATATACTTTCATTATCTGACATATATTCATCTACATTTATCAGGGTTTCTTGAAAGTCTTCTATGAGCTAAGCATTTTGTGTTCTACTGTTATTTCTACCTAGACAAGTATTAGCTAGATGCTCTTCACTTTCGCATGTAAAACAAGATAGTCTATTTTTGTAAATTCTATTATTATTATGTTTTCTTGCGTGTCTATCTTTATTTAGATAAGGTTTTCTAGCTGTAGATTTTCTTAGATAATACATTTTCCTAGGTTTGTATTCTTGGTCATTTTGATATGTCTTTTTGTATTTTCTTTTTGGTGTATTTTGATCATAGCTTTGTGTTGTATATATATTTTTACAAAAACCTGACTCATTTTGTTTTAATTGTTTTTGTATTTGTATATTTGTACATTCTTCTTGTAATATTTCCATAACATGTTGTATTTTATGTCCTATAGACTAGTTTGCATTTGGATTTTGCATCACTCCTTCTCTTTTATTTTATCTTTCTTCTATTTCTCTTCCTAAGGCTCCTGGGAGTTTGTTAAAAAGCTTTTTTCCCAAGCTTTGATCAAATGCATTACCACTTACGGCGCAACAGTAAAAATAGTCTTTTAAAAAATTCTTTATATGGCTCCAATTTGTTATACTAAGCTGTTCTAACTTAATTAAAGCATTTTTTTGTAATACTACCAATCCGCTATTTGGGTTTTCTCCTGTTATTAGGTTGTGTATTTTATTAGTAAAATTATACGGATTTGATCCCATATTTACTAGTTCTTGAAATTCTTGGGGGTAAGCTACATTGTATGCTTCCCATACTCCTTTGATTGATTCTCCTAAAAATGTTTCCATGTACCTATACATAGTTTCTGCATCTGTTTCACTATAGTGATGTATATAATCTGCTACTACTATTCCTTTCCATACATCTATTACTGAGTTCCACAATTGAGGGTCATGAGCTGCTATATTAAGTATTTTTCCTCTATCTCCTCCGTCTTGGAGTTTGATAGGGGCTTCTATTGGTATTCTTATTCCTATGGGTCTGACCAATTCTGGTTCTGTAGCTGGGTCTTGTCTATAGACACGATGTCGTGGTAAGTTACCTATGGTATATTCTACTGGTGGTACCGGGGTTGTTTTCTGGAAGGGGCTTGAACTTGTAGAGGCGGTTTCCATGAATTCTTTCAAACTACGTGTTGTCTCGTCGTCACTCTCCTCTTGTACCTCTTCTTCTTGTCTATATCCATAATTGTATGTTCTAAATTTGCACTCTTTAAAGTGTTGTTCTACTATAACAAATTCTATGCTTCCTAGTTTACATCCTTTACATTTAAACAGAGTTGTTTTATTTAATTCGTGTATTTCTTTAGCTTTTGTTATTGATATATCTACTTCATAGTCATCTTCTTTATTGATTTGAACATTCATTCCTTCCATATTTATAGTTGTTTCATTATCATCTAAATCTTCGTCTATTTCTTTTTGATCTGTATATTTGTAGTCTGTGAATCTAATTGATGTTCGTCCTTTATTATTAGTATATGTAAGATGATCATTTGGTCTTAAAACTTCCTTCTTACATAATTTTTCTAAATTCCATTCTCTGTCTGCATATTCTTCTGAGTCTATTTTTAATGATTTCATTAATTTTATCCCTTTATTCCCCATTAAACCTACTGCATCATCTATTTTAATTTTAAATTTTGAACTACTGTTGGTGGGTAGTTTTCCAATAAATCCAACGCATATTAGCAAATTATTACCAAAGTTCATTTCTTCGTAACCCTTAGTTTGTATTCCTATTTTTATGTATTTTCCAAATTTATTTGAATTTATCATGAAGTCTGGACTACAGTAAAATATTCCTCCATTGTTAGACATATCAACTTCTGTTAAGCCTATTATAGATCTTTTTAATTCGGACCATCTATTATCGTATAAAGAAATGAGTACTTTAGTACCTAGATTCTTCCTAGTTAATCCTTTAAGTCCAATTACTACTAATCCCATATGCATGAGATTCATTCGTCTTTTTTGTATTTCTTTCATAGATTCTTTACTAATTAAACTAATATTTTCGCTATCATTCTCTGATACGCACAATTGTTCTTCTCTATAATGTCTATATAAGTGTGTTGTTGAAGAAAATATTCCTATATTGTATAATACTTGTGGGTTTAGTAGTCTTAATCTATTATGTTGGAAAATTTCTATATCTTTTTCTACGTTTATTAGTTCGTCTAATTGGTGACTGCTACTTGGTCTGGATGAATTCATTATCCTAGCTAGCATATTGTTTCCTAGTCTATCTTGAGAGAAACTGGTCCTTTGTCTTTCTTGGAAACTTCTATTCCTGTTTGAAAAAATGTCCATGTTTTGTCTCTTTTTGTTATCTTTGGTCTATCCTTTTGGGGGGTTATTTATGTTTTCTTTAGTTGTTCAATTAAGGCTTGTATATCGTTTTCTTGTTTTGTTTTTTTCGTTAGGAATTTTAGTTTCTAATAAGGTATCTAATTTTTTATTTATTTCTAATATCTTATCTTCTAGTTTCTTATTTAATTCTAATAATGCCAAGATTGTTAAATTATTTTATTTTACTCCTAATAGGTCAATTTTTCCTGGTGGTGTATAATCAGATAAACCTTTCGGGTTGACTTGAAATTGGGCTGCTCTTTTTAGAACTTCCTGGTAAAAGGAGTCGTTCATGAAAGAGTTAAGTCTTTAAGTTTAGTTAATTCTTTCCTAATTTCTTAATTTCTGTGTAAATTTGTTCTATTGTAGTATTATTAGTTATACTATTACCTTTTGTTGAAAGTAATTGTAATTTTGTATTTATATCTAACTGTTGTGTTTTTAGAAAATCGACGTTACGTTCTATTTTTTCTAATGATTTTTTCTGTTGAGATTGCAGGTTTTCTAAAGTCTCTATTGACAGTAGTATCTTATCGTCTTTCAACTGACTGTGCTCTGCTAAATTTATTATTAAATCTGTGACTGTATTTAATTGATGGTGATCGCTATGTAATATATGGTCTCCTTCCGTAAAGTTACACTTAATTACCAATCCAAATTTTAGTCTTCTATATTTCTTTTCTGAGATAACTTCTAAGTCTAAATATTCTAACTTATTTATACTTCCTATTGTACTATTTTATGCTAAATACAAAGTTTTACTCTTCCTATTGTATCTTTCTAGTCTAATTTGCTGAATATAATGGTTAACTCTAGCTCCTATTGTTGGTAACTGTAAATCTATCTGTTGAATTTCTTGGTTTATTGAGTTTATTTCTTGTGTTGAGAGTAAGTCTGTGTAGATTTCTAGCTGTTCTAAATATAATTGTCTTTGTTCTATTAGAAAATAGTATATATTTGAATAATTTTCTTTTAAGCGTAAAAGGTACCAATAGTATTCCTGATCTATTATAATCTGTCTTTCGTAAGGTCGAGGCCTTCTTTTATATATTCTTGCTGGCATATATTTAAACAGTTGAAAGAGTATTTTGTTGGTCTTATACAGGATTGTAACGTATGCTATGATACCAAATAAATACGTTTAAATAAATTTTTAAATAAATACGTTTAAATAAATAAAATTTTACGTTTAAGTAAAATTAGACTGGAATAAACTGCGTTTGTAAATTAGGTTGTAAAATCCTACTCAGTACTCCCTCTTCCTGCTCCGTTATCTAGTTTAGTAGTTTTTGTTTACTAAATCTAAGTAATTTCTCCCAAAATTACCTCTTTTTTAATTATTATTAATGTTGTTCATTTCTTTTTATCTTACTCTGTTCATCTCTTTCCTTTAGCCCATATTCTTAGCACCCGCTTCTTTAACCACACCCTGGGATACACAGTCCTTTCGGTTCCCTGACCATGGCGGACTTTCAACTTCCCTAGGATTTTACAGGTTAATCCATCGGGATTACTAAGAAGGTAAAGAACTAACCATTTACTAAGAGTAATTTAAACAGTAGATGAACAACATAGTAATAAACATCATATTATGCAGTCATAATAACAGTACATACAATACATACTATAGGGAGAACTTACTAAGATCTAGAAAAACTGATAACTACTTACATGATAATGGTTGGAATGAGGTTTCCCTTTCGGGAGTCCCAGGGTGACCTTGCAGCTACTTGAGAAAATAAATAATCACACTCTTTACAAACACTCACACTTTTTTCTTTTTTTTATCTAAAGCTTGAAACTTTGAAAAACTTGTAAACAAACTATTCTCTCTATAATTTTTAAGTGCTCTTCTCTTCGCTCTCTTCACTCTCTTCACTCTCTTCACTCTATCTTGTTGGTGGCAAATGTCTCTTATTTATAGTTAAGAAGTCGGACTTCAAATTCGGATTTCAAATCTTGAATAAGCTTTCTTCACATGTCGGGTGCTCATTGGGCCCCATCGTCACATGGCCTTTGAAAACTTTCTTCAAAATAATTGTCCTTTGTCGGCTTCTTTTTAGGTAGTGGAGTCTGCTTTTTAGAGTCATGGCTTATGATTCATTGCATACGTATCCTTTTTTGTCTTTTCTTCTTGGTCGTATGTTCTACGTATCTAGGTTGTGTAGTGCTACAGAGTCGAAACTCATTCCTGAGTCGTCGTCTTCATTTGGGTCTTGAGCGAATTGATCCATTAAAGGATCATATTCATCACTTCTACTTCCTGAATCTTCAAGATCTGAATTTACGGGTTCTGGTTCTGGGTTTGGGTATTCTTTTATCACTTCTTTGGTTTTTTCACTGAGTATCTTATGAAGAGAACTTTGTATTAGTCTTTCAATCTTTTTGTCTTTTTTTCTTTTTAACAGAAAGCATTTCACCCTCTTGCTTGTCTCTACTCCTGCTCCTGTAGTGGTTGTATTTTTAAAGCTTGCTGGTAAAATCCTTACACTTTTTGGCAAAGTGTCATCCATTAACGGATTTGATACGTCTTTACTCGTTACCATTTGAACGGGACTAGTTGTGCCCTTAGCTGGTACAATAGCTCTTTCTACATTCTTTGGGGAATGTACACCCGTCTTATCCATTTTTGAATGAGATGGAAAACTCGTTTGATTGTTTAGTTTTTGTGGTGGTATTGTCTGGTTGATGTTGGTCTGTAAGATCATCTTTATTCTCTCTTCTAGGAAATGAACATGTTGGGTCAAATTTTCTTTTTCTTTTTCAAGTCTATCAATATTTTGATTTTGGCTTCTGAAACCTTCTGTCATCGAAGAACAATGATCACAAAAGATTATTTTGTCTGTGTCTTTCTTGATGTTGTATATGAGAACTTGTAGTTTGTCTTAATGCAGGGCTTATAAAATAATTTGGACCCAAAATCCCTCTTGCATAGTCTAGGGCTTCATTTAAATCATCGAATCCCTTGAAAAGAGGAGTAGGAAAGTCTTTTATCGATTCTATTACTTATGTCCATGTCTCGAAAATACCTGCTAGTCTTCCTTGAATTACTACATAAAATTTGAACTTTTTATTTTCGTTTTTCTCTGTAAAATAGTGGCTTAATGAATTTAATAAAGTAGTTATTGCCTCATGGTATTTTGTTTTAAGCTATCCAAAGGTTGTCTATCAAACATCTTTGGGGTCTATCAATCTTGGTTTCTGGTTTTACCCGAAAACTTAGGTTAGAAGGTGGGTAAAATATCAAATTTTGTTTACCAAAATAAAGTCTTTCTATTCTTGGGGAATTTTGTTTGGCTTCTTCCAACTTTGACTGGGGTTTGAATAAAGTATTTTTCAGCATAGTCTGTAAATGTAACTCTTTGTCTCTTGTAGCACTGCTTGAGCTGGAAGCTCTTGCTTTATCTTTTCCTGCATTCATTCTGAAACAAAAATGTTAGTTTTTATAAGTCGACTAAGTTGATCCGCTAAAGAATTATCCTTGCCTTCCATATGTTCTAGAGTAATATTATATATCGAAGTAGCATCTAAAAAATTTAACCATCGTCTTTTACTACTACTTTTTCCATTTATTTTTTGGTAAAATTTTACTATGGCTTCGCAGTCTGTTCTTACTAAGATCTCTCTTTTATTTATAATATATAAGTTAAAACTATTTAAACCATAAATTACTGCTAGTATCTCTGCATCTATACTACTCATATTCCCCTTTTCTTTGTATTTCTCGCTTTGATAAGCGCATATTTTTTCATCTTTTTTGTCTTCATATTTGTTTTTCTTTGTTTTTAACACTGCTCCCCATCCTTCTAAACTTCCGTCTGTTTCTACTATTGGATAGTCTGTTTTCAATGGGAGAGACAAGTCTGGTATATTCTTAACCATTTGTTTTAATTTTTGCACTAATTTTATGTCTTCAGTGTTGAAAGTTTTTTGTCCAGTTGCTCCTGTTTTTTAGTATAGAGGTCCTGCTACCTTTCCTAGGTCTTTTATGAAGTTTCTTGCATAATTTAAAATTCCTAGAAATTTTTGTAATTCTTTAATATTGTCTAATTTATCTGTCATATCTAAAACTTTTTTAGCTATATGAGGTTGTAATTTTATTTTACCATTTCCTATTTCTACTCCTAAGAATTTTATAAGGCTTTTGCATAATTCCATCTTTTTCTTACTAATGATTATTCCATTGTCTACAAATAGTTTAAATGCGGTTTGTAAATGTCCTAAGTGTTCTTTGATAGTATGACTAAATACTAAAATATCATCTACATATACTAGGATAAAAAAGTTATATTCCCTAAAAATATTATCCATTTTTCTTTGAAAAATTGGAGGGGCTGTTTTTAATCCGAATGACATTACAAACCATTCGAAGTGACCTTCCGGGCACGTAAAAGCCGTCCACTCTATACTGTCTTCATGCATTTTAACTTGCTAATATCCAGATTTACAATCAAACTTGCTAAATATTTTTCTTCCTTGTATTCTATTTATTAGTTCTGATTTATCTGGTAGCTTATAGCCATCAACCTAATTTACAAACGTAGTTTATTCCAGTCTAATTTTATTTGAACGTATTTACTTAAAATTTTATTTAAACGTATTTATTTGGTATCACAGCATACGTAACAATCCTGTATAAGACCAAAATGACGTAGGTACATCATAGTCATCTTCTTTATTGACTTGAACATTCATTCCTTCCATATTTATTGTTGTTTCATTATCATCTAAATCTTCATCTATTTCTTTTTGATCTGTATATTTGTAGTCTGTGAATCTAATTGATGTTTGTCCTTTATTATTGGTATATGTAAGGTGATCATTTGGTCTTAAAACTCCCTTCTTACATAATTTTTCTAAATTTCATTCTCTGCCTGCATATTCTTTTGAGTCTATTTTTAATGGTTTCATTAATTTTATCCCTTTATTCCCCATTAAACCTACTGCATCATCTATTTTAATTTTAAATTTTGAACTACTGTTGGTGGCTAGTTTTCCAATAAATCCAACGCATATTAGCAAATTATTACCACAGTTCATTTCTTCGTAACCCTTAGTTTGTATTCCTATTTTTATGTATTTCCCAAATTCATTTGAATTTATCATGAAGTCTGGACTATAGTAAAATATTCCTCCATTGTTAGACATATCTACTTATGTTAAGCCTATTATAGATCTTTTTGATTCGGACCATCTATTATCATATAAAGTAATGAGTACTTTAGTACCTAGATTCTTCCTAGTTAATCATTTAAGTCCAATTACTACTAATCCCATATGCATGAGATTCATTCATCCTTTTTTGTATTTCTTTCATAGATTCTTTACTAATTAAACTAATATTTTTGCTATCATTCTCTGATACGCATAAATGTTCTTCTCTATAATGTCTATATATGTGTGCTGTTGAAGAAAATATTCCTATATTGTATAATACTTGTGGGTTTATCTTTTTCTACGTCTATTAGTTCGTCTAATTGGTGATTGCTACTTGGTCTGGATGAATTCATTATCCTAGCTAGCATATTGTTTCCTAGTCTATCTTGAGAGAAACTGGTCCTTTGTCTTTCTTGGAAACTTCTATTCCTGTTTGAAAAAATGTCCATGTTTTGTCTCTTTTTGTTATCTTTGGTCTATCCTTTTGGGGGGTTATTTATGTTTTCTTTAGTTGTTCAATTAAGGCTTGTATATCGTTTTCTTGTTTTGTTTTTTTCGTTAGGAATTTTAGTTTCTAATAAGGTATCTAATTTTTTATTTATTTCTAATATCTTATCTTCTAATTTCTTATTTAATTCTAATAATGCCAAGATTGTTAAATTATTTTGTTTTACTCCTATTAGGTCAGTTTTTCCTGGTGGTGTATAATATATGTAAAACTAACAACACCCCCTAGCATGAATGATAAGTTACTATAATATTCCAACTAAAAAGATTACTATAATATATATTAGGTTTAAGGGGAGAAGACATGATTCAATCTTTTTTATTTCTGATGGATCTTTCAATTGGGTTTGGGTCAAGGGATGTCAATATGGGTCGGGTGGGTAGGAAAAAATTTGGTGGGTTGGAATTTAATTTTATCCAATAAAAAGACACCATGTAATCATTATTATTAATAATAATTAAAAAATATAAGGATGTTAGTTTAAAGGATAATATTGGATCAAAAAGGTTGACTGAGGGGTATTTTTTATAACACCCCGGAAATTTTTTGAGCTTAGACTCGAAACATCCTTCATAGTGATTAAGTTTTTACCAAGGAATTTAAATTTTCTTAAGTGTTAAGGTCACTAGATGTAGCACCTTAAGTTCCAAAAATAACTAAAGAGAAATTCATTCAAGTCATTCCTATGTTCTTCTAAATTTTGGGTCAACTTCAAACGACCATAACTTTTAGTACATGATGAGTTAGGTGGCCCATAAGATATCAAATAAAATTTCATTGGATTATATTTACAACGCCATCGAGTTTGCTAATTTTTGAGCTCGTATGAGGGATATATGCCCGTTTGAAGTCAGGTTGTCCAGTTAAGGAAAGTTATCCGAAAATATGAGGGGTATTTTGGTCTTTTCCTTACCCAATCAGATATAATTTATTTTTAGTAAGGTGTTAGGAGTCTAAACTGATTTGGTTCAGTTTTACAATCCTAATTTACACCTAGGGTTTTAGAAGAAAGTTCAAAAAGAAAAAAAAGGAGAAAAGAGAAAATGTTCAAGGCGTTCGTCGAGATTCTTGAGTTTTGTTGCGGATTTTCGCCAAGGGTTTGATCCCTAAGAGGTATGTAAGTTTTCATAGTGTTGGGTTTGTTCACCCACATGCTAATTATGTTTTACATTATCAAATTCATCCCTAGAGATTGAGAAATTAAGTTCTTGATGAGTTGTTATTCATTCTTGAATCTTGATGTTTGGTTGAGTTCGTGAGGCAAAGATTTTGTTAAGGGGTTGAGTAAATTGATAGTTCTTGAGTGAGTTTCGCTAAAATTGTTCTGGGTTATAGGAATTTGAGAGTTTTTACCTTAGAATTTCAGTGGGGTATGAGTTGAATCGGGTTTGAGAGAAGAAAAGATCGCCAAAAATTGGCGCCCAAGTCCACGTCGCGGACTTGCTTCCCTAGAGAGAAATTTCTCTCTCCACTTCGCAGAGAGAAAGCGGACTCCACTGTTTCAAAAATTATTTCGTGATCAAGTATTATAATTCATCTCCGCATCGCGGACCTGTTCCCCAGACTGTGTTTTTCGACCATTTCTCATGATTAACTATCTAAAACTCATTTAATCATCAAGATATCCTTCATATCATGAATCATAACTCTTGAATTCATAATTCATAATTCAAATTCAAGAAAGAGTTAAGAGTAGAGTTCAAGAAAGTCTTTGAGTTAAATTGTGAATCCTTTGAGATCAACTATCGATTTGAGCTAAGTTTTGAGGAAGTAAGTATGAGAATGATAAGAGTCGTACACATGAATTCTATATTGTTATTTAAGACCTTGAGTCGAGTCATTCATTCCCATAACTTCTGCATGAAGTCCATAATTTGAGTATCTTTGAGAGGAGTAGTATCTTCAAGATGTAAGTCTTGAGTATTTAGTTTCAAGCCATTTTGAGATTATATTCCTAATCATGGGAGTTCTACATGTTACCTATGAGAAAACTTGAGTTGAGATGTTCATTCCCATAATTCTTCATGAACCCTCTAAGTCGAACATCTTGAGATAAGTAGTATCAGTTAGTCCTTGAATTGAGATTGTTCATGTCCATAATTCCACATGAACCCTCTGAGTCAAACATTTCGATATCAGTAGTATCATTCAATCCTTGAGTTCTGGAGTTTTTGAATTCCTAGTATTGAGTTCTATGTATGGTTATTAAAAACCTTGAATTGAGTCGTTCACGTCCATAATTCTCCATGAACCCTATTTTGAGAAGTATTTTACAATTATTTATAACTTGTTTTAAGACTTGAGCATTTGAGTTTGAGGAAGAGTAGAGCTGAGTTCATCTTCTTTAACATGATATATGGGAACTAAGTATTCCCAAGAGTAAATATTTTTACATTTAAGATAAGAGGAAACACTGATTTCCAAAAGAGTTTTTGAGTACCATCTCTTTTAAGAGAAAGATTTTTGATTAATAATATCAAACCAATGAAAAAGTTATGTTTTTAAACATATGAGCCAGTTACATTTTGGGAGTAGTATTGAGCACCGATATGGAGACGAGTTCAGATAACTCAAAGTCCTCATAAATCATGTAGCCAACGTGGGTAGAAAGGGTCATACTTTTTAGATGATTCCTAAATGCTTTTAGCATAGACTAGTGGATCCACTTAGTAGTAGGTTCTATACCCTGGCAAAGTATAGGACAACTTTGACAGCGTGGGCTAGACGATGTATCATCACATAGCTCATAGTGTTGGTTGTTAGTTAGAGAATCTCCCAAGAGTTATATTGTATTTTTATATACAAACTGAGTTATTATTGTATTCTTCAATACATTGAGTTGCTATCTAATGTTTTAAAAGCATTCCATGTATTGCATCTTTTATTGTTGCTTTATCTTGAGTTGAGTATCTAGAGTTGAGTATCTTATTGTTGAGCTGAGCCATATTTCTCTGAGTTGAGTTGAACTATGTTTCATAGAGTTGAGTATTTGATTATTGAGTGGAACCCTATTTCATTGAGTTGAGTACCTTATATCTGAGTTGAGTATCTTATCCTTGAGTACTTCTGAGTTGAGTAAGTTTGAGTACCTTTGAATATCCTTGAGTATTCCTTGAGTTGAGTCGAGTTGAGTGAGTTGAGAAAATATAAGTATGTTTCTTTTTCATCAGTTCAAGATTATGTTTATGCTTTATAATTCCCCTTACATGCTCGTACATTCCATGTACTGACGCCATTTGGCATGCATCGTTTCATGATGCAGATACAGGTAGCTAGGGTCATCAACATGAGCTTCGTTGATACCACTTGTAGTTCAAGTTAGCTTTGGTGAGCCTCCTTGCTTTCGGAGGATTCCATTTACTTTTCAGTTTTGTTAGGATGTCCTGGGTCTTGTCCCGACTTCCATCTTTATCATTTAGAGGCTTCATAGATAGACAATAGAGTTTTAGAAATTTGTTTCATTTATTTTGTTAAATGTTTTAAGACTACTTGAGTTGCCTATATCTGGCTAGTTGAATATACTATTTTATTCATAGTTAATCATTTGAGTTAAAGCTTTGTAATTGAGTTCAATGAATTTTATTCAGTTTTAAGCTTTGTATGCTTGAGTTATTCTTCCGCTTGTAGTCAGCCAAGATGAGGGTTCGTTTGGGGACCAACAATGGTTCTCGAGTGCCAGCCACATCTAGAGTGTAGACTCAGGTCGTGAAAAACTTGGTATCAGAGCACAGAGTTCAAGTGTCTTAGGGTGTCTATAAAGTCGTGTCGGTATGATCTTGTTTATGGTTGTGAGGGCCCCACTTTTATAAATGAGGGACTACCTACATTTAAAAAAAGTTTCCCTTCTTTCATATTCCTAATAGTGCAATAGAGCTAAGTCATAGATATTTATTCATACTCGTGCGTTTCTCAGATTCATTCGACTACCCCTCATACTAGAGGTAGTTGAACAGAAAAGTCAGTTCTTTATCGATGAGTTGTTCTTACCAAAAATATTGAGTAAGTCATGTGACTCTAGATGGCTTAAGAGAAGCCCATGAGTGAATTAAGTGTTGAGTTTTAGGGGAATGCACTCATATTCATATGAATCATGCGTTTGAGCTAAAAGCGAGTTGTACTCTTTTCATTAAACTTTGTTTCAGCTGAGATCCTTATGAGGAGGTATGTTTAGAGCTTGGGTAATATTTTCACCCGAAAATATAGTATGGGTTACGAGATCATGAGAAATAGTAGTGAAAGTACCCAGAGTTAGAGGAAAGTATGAAGAGGTTCAGTAATCAAAGGGAAAGAGATAGTGATGAGGGGAGATTATGTTATTGCAATCGTGCACCCATACAGTTATAAGTGATGAGTTCCTTTATGAGTAGAAAAAGGAATAATAAGGTTGTAGGGAGTTCGTGATAAGAGGAAGAGTTTCTAGTCAAGATGAGATAGACTATATATTTTTAACCAAAATAGAGTTGATGCCAATGTTCCATTGTGTTAGATGAGGCTAAATATATGTGTTGAATAGAAGCATAGAGTATTCATAAAGTGATAGATCTAAGCATGGCTTATGATTTGTTTGAGAGGATCATAATGTTTAAAAGGTTATAAAAATGTTTAATTAATGAGGTATAGTATAGTAGACGAGTAATCGTATTGATATTCGGGTTTAGTAATAAACATTAATCTTGAATTTGAGATGAGTGTCGTGATCAAAAGAATGACAACATGAGGGTGATGATGTTAGTTTTGAGATTTGATCTAGTAGACTTGACATAGACTAGGGTGAGGAATTGAGATGTTAGCTGCAGTAAATATGAGTAGTACAAGTGAGAGACCTTAGCCTTTAGATAAGGGCAACGAGGTGTGCCTAAGTCACAAGGGTAACAAGAGCATTAAGAGGTGTACCAAGATGGTATGTTACTGTAACACCTCAGAATCTAGTAGGCTAAGCTAAGGGATAAGTGCAAGGAATGGACTAGAAATTTTGGCTTTGGCACCCTCCACGAGTGCCCACACGGGTCGTGAAGGGCACCACGACTCGTGGTGATGCCCATGAGGCCTAGGAAGTAGCTAATACCACGAGAGCCAGGATGGCTCTTGGTGGTTACCACGGATCGTGGTGCCACTCGTGGTGGTGAGGCAGTAGCTTCACCAAGCTGCCCAAAAGTTGGACCCTCCCTACGAGCCACTAGACGACTCGTGAAGGCCTTGATGGGCCATGGGAGGGATCGTGGTGGTGCCTTAGTTTTTAGGGGTTAAGGGGAAGATGTCCTAGCTACTGGACCAAGACCACGAGGAGGACCCGGCTCGTGGAGCCTCTCGTAGAGATGGTCAGTGCACTGGTAAGTGAGGGGTTAAATGGTCTTTTCTGGTTTTAATTAGATCAAAGCCAAGTCATTTTTCCTAAGTCTAGTACCCCTATATAAGTAATTTTAACCCTTAAACTCACCCATTGAAGACATTATTTCCAAAACTCCCAAAAGAAATCCCAAGTTTTTCTCTCAAAGAAGAAGAAGAAGAAGAAGAAGAAAAAGAAGAAGAAGAAGAAGAAGTTAAGGTATGATGGCTTTTCATCCATGGAGCCCCTTAAGATTCCCCAATGGGTATTGATGAATGTTGATCCAAATGATTGGATTATGATTGTTTATGGTTGAATTGATAGAATTACATTTTTTAGGATGAATTTACATGTACCCATGCTTAACCCATGTTTCTAAGTTGAAATTGATATAATTGGGTTTGATGACATGAAAGGAGAATTTGTGGGTTTAGATGTATTCTTATAGGATTGATGAGATACATTGGAAGTGCTTTGAGATTGAAGCCTATAGGATAATTATGTATGAATTGCTTTGAGAATGAAGCAAATAGTGTGATTATAAGATGTATTGCTTGAGAGTGAGCATATATGTTGAATTATGATTTGAAGGGCTTTGAGAGTAAAGCTTATGTTATGAATTGTTGTGATTGTTTTGGAAGGAATAGTTCCCACAAGAATTGATTATGTATGAATGTGAAAGGCTTTTTTACATTGAATGATTCTAGGTTGAAAGGATTGCTCACCTAAAATGAAACTAATGTTAAAGACTAAGAAATTGATGAGGCTAGAGGCGATTACCCATGACCTCTACATGAGATGGATATAAGGCGATTACCCGTATTCCATAGAATAAGATAAAGAGGCGATTACCCTTATTCCTCAAAGTTGAACAAGAGGTGACTTTCCATATTCTTAATATATGAATTGGACAAGAGGTGAGTACCCATGATCCATATATAATACAAGAGGCGAATACCATGTCACATGATGTTGGACTAGAGGCGAATACCCATGATCCAAATGTTAATAAGGACTAGAGGAGACTACCCATGTTCTTTCATGGTAAGGCAAAAGGTGATTCCCCATGTCTATAAAAGATAACTTAAGTATGTTATGATAGGTGATGACTCAGATTGTGCTTGAGTTGCCTTCCATGTTGAATAAGGATGATTTGAGGTTACTTCAAGAAGTATTCCTTTATGTTATTATATTTTATTATGTGCATTGAATATGTGTAAGACTTATGTTGCTTATCTCTTATGTTCATGTTGATGTTTATGCAAGCTATCATATTTAGTACATGTTTGTACTAACGCATAATCTTGCCTACATTTCTTATCCAAATGTACGGTCCGATTATCTCGACTCTCATCCCCATGGCTAGGATCATAGTAGAGAAAAATTTGAATATTAGTGAGTCCTCATAGCATTCGAGGATTTGACCACCATTTTCTTATGTTCTTTCATTTTATGTTTTGAACTATTGTATGGGCTGTGTCCCAAAGATATTCATGTTTTAGATGGTTTGAGACAAAGTGTAATAGACTTTCGCTTCGTTTTATAAAGCTTTTGATTGTGTTGAAAATGTTTTAAATTTCTGCATCATTTCTATTATCTTATGTTATGAAAGGTAAGTGGCTTGTATGAGGCCTCTCGGGGTCTTGTACACCATGTTACATCTAGGGGTATCCCTGGGTCGTGACAAACTTGGTAATTAGAGCACAAGGTTTAGAATGGTTCTAGGATGTCTCAAAACCACGTCTAGTAGAGTCTTGTTCATAAGTGTGAAGCGCGCCACATTTATGAATGAGAAGCTATTAGATGCTTAGGAAACTTCACTTCTTCATTTCTCTAAGTCGTGCGATAGAGTTTAACTCTAAAAGGTCTTTCTCCTAATCTTTACCCGATGGTCTAAGGATATGACAACTATAAGGGATTTTGCAAGAAGAACCGAAGGAGATTAAATTGATCAAGCAGCCCCTCCTTAAGCTCCTCAATTTCTGGTTGACCCTTTGGCCGACCAAGTATCCAATGCAAAGTTTAGGATGGCATTTCAAGTGTTGGCTCAAGCTGTGACAGCTCAAGCCAATAGAGAGGTAAGGGGCATGACATTTCAGGCTGGTGAGCAACTTCTTCTAAAAAGTTTCACCCATAAAAGGGGTGATGAGATTCGGCAAGAAGGTCTAGCGTAATCCTCGATACATCAAGCCATTTGAGATTCTTGACTGTGTAGGGCCAGTGGCTTATAGGTTGGCATTACCGCGTAGCCTATCTGGAGTCTATCCGGTGTTCTATGTGTACATGTTGAAGAAGTATCATGAGGACCAAGGAGATAAAATCCATGGAAGTTCAATAGAAGTATCGTCCAGTTGAGAAAGCTACTTGGAAAACTGATGCGAGACAAGTATCCCCAACTATTCGATGATTCAGTTATTACTCTACTTTTTCCTAGCCAGTTCTCCTAGTTTATCACTCAGGGATGAGTGATGGGTAAATTAGTATCTATTGTAACAACATATTCCCGTTGTTATGGAAAAGTCAATGGGGAAAGAATTTGGGCTAGAAAACTTTTTTTGTAGTAACTTGGAAGTTCTAGCTAGGCCAGACTTGGACAAAATCTGAGTCAGGTGAGGTCTAGAGAAATATGGTAATGAATGGGGGATCTTATTATGAATATGATCACATGAGTGGATAGCCAAGACGTTAATGAGCATGTACAACTTTACAGAATTGAATTGGAGCGAGTAGAACTCCCGAAACTGATCTTGGCGTGATAGGGTAGTTGTTGAACGTCAAGGGTTGAGGTGTGTTGTGAAATGGGATCTTAGAACTCAAATTTTGAGCTTCAGTCTCTGTGCAAGGCACCGGGGAGGGACTATTCTCATCAAGGCGGGGCCGCTGTAGTGGGTTGGGTCCCGTTGTGGTGGGACAATCGCTAGTTAAGTCGGGGAAAAACCCCAAAATCATTATTTTCTATAAAACTTTGTTCTTGAGAGCTAGGAGACGACCTAGGGCGATTCTTGACAGTTTTCCACGATTTCTAGTGCTAAAGGTAAGTTAATTACTCCCTCAATCTGTATTTCAATTCTTAGAACTTAGAATCTTGAGTAATTATCATTGCGGGAGGGTTTTGGCCTGAAGTTGATGATGGAAAAAACCCTAATTGAGTATTGGGATCTTGGGTTTGGCCTAGGATTGATAGTTTGATAATTATCCTAGTAAATTAGCCTTGTTTATTGATCCTTGCATTACTTAACTGTTTTTTTACCATGAACAAGTGGAAAGAATTCGGAAAGGGAAGGCTCAAGTGTCTTAGGAGGATTCAAGCTTAGTTTCGAGGTAAGTGATGGTTTGATTTCCTGTTTGTGTGATATATGCCGGTTAATTGCTTCATTGTATGCATGCGTGTATGTGAATAAGGGAATTCGAATAAAATCTAACGTAAATGAGGATATATGAACAATTATATGCCATGAAACCAATACTTGATTGTATGACTATGAGCGTTGTTCATTATGGGTGTGATTGTGATTATGGCTGTGTTGACTGGATCAGGTGTAACGTTTTGACACATATATTGGATCGGGTGTCACGTTTCAACACATAGATTGGATTGGATGTCACGTTCCGACACTTATATTGGATCAGGTGTCACGTTCCGACAAACATTTTGGATCGGGTATCACGTTTTGACACATACATTAGATCGGGTGTCACGTTTCGAAATACTAACAGTTTGGGTATGGGTTCCATGAGAGAACCACTTCTGATTAGTATGTTTATGTATACTTGTAATTGATATTGGGAGATTGTATGTTTCTCTAAAATAATAACTGAATTGTATTTTGTATATGTGTGCTTACTGTGTTGTAATTGTTTGCCTATGTTTCGCTTATTGGGGTGGTCGCGTGATCCTACCAGTACACTGTGGTTGTGTACTGATACTGCACTTGCTCGTTCTTTGTTGAGTACATGGCATCTTCAGGCGGCTACTGATAGACCTCAGCTAGGGGATCATTGATCGAAGACCGAATTCAAGGGTGAGCCAGTTCTTCTAGGCTTCCATGGATCCTTCCTTGTTTAGTCCACTCTTTTTGGACTCAGACTGTTTAGTTAGACTTTGCTTATGTTAGTTTAGGGGTTGCACCCCTTTTTCTTAGATTTGTTGGTTTACAGAGTTTTGGTACAATGATTTTCAGGTTATAGGAGTTGAATTTCCACAATAGTTATGTTAGTCGATTTGTTAAACTTTTGGAGTTTATGGGAACTCCATATTTCAGTAGTCATTTAAACCTGCTTTCATATCTTTAAATGTTCTAGTTTTCATTAAGTTACCTAGTTGGGTTGTAGTAATGGTTCTCCCACCGGAGGTTAGTGTGGGTGCCAATCACGACGATCTGGGTCGTGACATGCTCATTTTCCCCGTGTGTACTTTCTTGCACTTAGCCACATATTCATATAGAGATGGCTCATGCTTTAATCTTTTGGAATTCATGTGACACAAATAATAAGGTATATTCAAATTCTAAAAATATTAGAGTTGCTTATTGCTTTGTCCCTTACTAGAATTTTGATGAGATGCTAGATTTTACATTCAAGATTCTTTTCCTCATTTTTAGCGTCTTTTTTTCTACAGTCTAAAATTTTATATTTCTTCCAATGGCTATTAATATTCAATTTTGCCCTTATTGTTCGTCTGCTCCTCTCATTCCTACTTTGGACTAATTTTTCATCGTTTCAGTTAAAAATATTTTCACATTCTTTCCTGTGTACAGGTTTCTAACAAAGGAGATCAAAATGAATGAAGGATAGGCCTACAACTAATTAGATGGTATTTGGTCTCAGTGTATTATATCTTGCTTTAGGATTGATAGGAAAATAGTCCCATGTACTCATTAGTTGGTATCTTAAAAGTTTTGTTTTCTGTAATGACACACTAATGTCGGCCCGTGCTTAGCACGGGCCATGGGCCTTCTAGTATATATATAAGTGGAATGTTATTAGGGTAAATCACCTAGGTATCCTATATTAATAAAATATTTACCATTTATAACAATAGAAATTTTGTAACTAAATATAACAATTCCTTAATATTAAGCGATTCTCTTTTTCTTTGTCTCTGTTTATCCAATGTCTTCTTCTCCTTCACTGCAATTTTTTCCTCTTACAATCATGATTTCTCTTCATCTTCTTCCTCTTCACAATTTTCATCTTAAAAACTATTTTAGAATATTTGTATCTTCAAATCGATTGTCACCTATGTTTCACGATTTTCACCTAAAAAACAACAAGGAGTAGAATACAAATCCCAAAATTTATACAAAATCGTGTGCACAAGCACGCATTCAAAATCTCTAAAATTACAATAGCATGAATTCACCTTTGATAGTCATTAAAAAACTTCAAACTTTGAATTCATTATTTGAATTTTACAAATTTGAGATTTGTTTAGATCGGTTGTTCTTGCAAACAGTTAAAAACATCATTTGGAGTTTATATCTCAATTTTAAGAGAGATTGATTAAATTTAGAATTGATTTTAGGAGTAAAAATTAGATTAAAGCTTGAAAAAATGAAGTTTTCATATTTGTATTAAAATTGTATTAGAATCGTTTCATAATTGTATTAAAACTGTAATAAAATCATGAACAATACATTTATAACATATATGACAGACATATCCCCTTTTTTACTGATATCAATCAAAATAATTTAGGTAACATACTTATAATATATATGTAATACAAGCATACTACATGTTTAATACGTGTTGCAAAAATCACTCGCGTTCTTAGTGATACAAATCAAAATAACTTATAAGACACATATAATACATGTTTTATTCATGAATAATACAAGTTTAATTCAGTCTAT
>JAJOOS010080855.1:0-13755 GCA_029582725.1 Solanum chiquidenum | reverse complement strand
GCACAAAAAAGATGTCATGAAAGCTAGTGTCATGCTTGAGAAGAAGAAAGAGTATGCAACAATCTTGGCCTTTGACGTGAAAGTGACACAAGAAGCTCGAGAACTTGCAGATGAAGCTGGTGTCAAAATTTTTATTGCTGATATTATTTATCACCTATTCGATCAGTTTAAGGCCTATATTGATAATCTCAAGGAAGAAAAAAAGAAGGAAGTTGCTGAAGAAGCAGTCTTCCCCTGTTCTCTCAAGATTGTACCTAATCATGTGTACAACAAGAAGGATCCAATTGTCGTAGGAGTTGATGTTCTTGAGGGCATTGCCAAGGTATTAACTGTTGCTTCTTTATGTCGTGATTCATGGAATCTGTTCACCAAACACACACAAAAAAAAACATTTCTCTGAATTGCATTTGGGAAAATTACCTTTTCTATTAAATGTGGTAATTATGTGAATATAATCTATTCTTATGGGTATGGTGTTCTCTTTCAAAAAATTTTGAGCACATGCTTATGGTCCTTTTATAACTTGATTTTGTATGTCAAAACCCATGGTTTTCACTTTATTTTGGCTAAGAGAACTTTAAATTTGAGGGGACTGCCAGATTTTCTTCTATGTTGCTAGTGCTTTTGAATACTAATGCTAATGTTGCCATTTTCTTAATTCTCTCTCTCTCTCCCCCTCCACCCCTGCAATACTGTTCTCCCACACACATCTGTATTTCATTTATTTGTTGGTGGTAGTAGTGCTCTTTGATCAATCTTCATTTGTAGATGCTTCTTAATGTTCTAGTCCATGTTGTAATGAGCTTAATATGAATAGGTCGGGACTCCAATATGTATTCCACAGAGGGAATTCATTGATATTGGTCGGATTGCGTCCATCGAGAACAACCATAGGCCTGTTGACTCTGCCAAGAAAGGCCAGAGGGTGTCCATTAAGGTATGAAGCTGGTTGATGATATCTATCTGCAATTTTGTCTGTCATGTTCCTTGTTTGTACAATGTGGTAATGTTTGAGATACTTGTAGTTTTGTTGGTTGCTAGCATCAGGAGTTCTAAGCAAATTGGCTTGGATATTTTCTTCTATGCATATGACCACTCACCTTGTCCCTTAAATTGCAGATAGTTGGGTCTAACTCTGAGGAGAAACAGAAGATGTTCGGCAGGCATTTTGAAATTGAAGATGAGCTTGTTAGCAAAGTCTCGAGAAGATCCATTGACATTCTCAAGGCCAATTTCCGGGTATGTAAAAAATAGCTTTATGGTGAACCTCCCTTTCACACAGGCACCTTAGAACCTTGCTCCCCTTTCTTTGGGGCTAATGTTCAGATTTACTTGATGAGTCTATGAAATTCTACAGAATGACTTGTCTATTGAAGATTGGAAGCTAGTTAAAACATTGAGGGACTTATTCAAGATACAGTGAGACTTTGTTGCAAACCTTTCAAGTAGCTACTGCCTTGGCTTTTTGTGGCCCTGCGTTGGTGCTCAACAGTTCATCGTGGCAAGAAGCAGTGTTTTTGTTGGGACTCCTAATCGTAAAGGATGGAAATGCTTAGAAGGGCTATATGCATCGGTGGCTGTTGCAATTTCCTTCCTTCAGTTGGTTCTGTGTACAGCTCTTTTAGTAGTGAAGTGGTAAAAAGAGCAAAGCACTGAGAATTTTGATAGTGTTGGACTGTTGGCCATTCTCAGAGATAGTGTGTTGTATAGGAGCGGCAAATATTACGTACAATTCTTTTTGTTGTGCTTCTGAGTATGTCAAAGAACTGCGAGTTAATGACCTGCTATTTCTTGCTATTGCTTTCTGAATAAATTTCTTTTAATTTTCTCAGAATTGCATCACTAGTCGTATTACAAGTGTATCGCAGCACCCAGAAAAAGTGACTATGAAGCCATTGAATGGCAATTTTACTAGTTCAAATTACAAGCATTTCATAGTTAGCCACTTAACAGTACTTGGGCCATAGATCCATCTATTGATTCATCCTAATTTGACCTGCCAACCGGCCCATTTACCACCACTCCTAATCGATTTTTTTCCATTACGAAAAGCACTTTTATAAGTTCCACCAAATTGCAACATGAGTTCTGTTTTTAAGATTATTCAAAAAGATAAACATCATTTACAGATTAAAGCTTATTCATTGTCGTAGAGAGTGGAATTCTTTTAATACGATTCCTAGCTATTTTCAACATCACATATTTACCCTCACCGAGAGCTGAGAGATTGGATGCGGAGGGTGCTTACCATCTGAGGAGGACCCCTCTTATTAAAAATAATGCTAACAAAAATAATACAGATTTTTCTGCTTATAAATAAAGTCAAATCTCAACATTTATGAGCAGGATGATTGTTCAATTGCCAAACAATAATAATCACCAATGTTTTTCTGTGTTACTCTGACTTAAATGTGTATCCAAGTAAGATATGGCAACAGCAGCATGAAGGGCTGCTCCTATTGGAAGAACTTCTTCATCAATGGTGAAGTACGGGGAGTGCAAACCTTTAACAGAAGATGAGGTTGTTTTATTTTGTGTCCCAATGAAAAAGAATGCAGTTGCCATCCTCTGGGAATAGAACCCGAAGTCCTCTGCAGCCATCAAAGCTGGGGAATGCTGCACGTTATTATTGCCAAGCAAGATTTCTCCAACTCTTTTACTATGATCATAGATCTTGGGATCATTTATAGTTGGCGGATATGGTCTCATTTCCTCCATGAAACTGACAGTGGCAGAACACTGATGTACGCCTGCTTGAGTCTCGATGATCTGTTAGTAACAAGCATTTCTGGTGTTACTTGTTGACAGTAACGATTAGTTATAGCAAACAATACAAGAAAACTGGTATATGGTAACCAGTGTGGAAAATTCTGAAAAAAGTAAAGCACTAGTTTTACATATATATGTTGACACTTCTATGCCTGATATTTCAGATGAACTTATCAAAGCTACAGTTAGAGAAGCTCCAGAACTTGAGGAGGGACATAGTCCCTACACAAAATTTTAACAGTACCTCTTTGATCCTCTGCTTAAGATAGGAATATCCTTCTAATGTCATGAACCGGAAGGTGCCACCAAACCTTACACTTTCGGGGATTACATTACCGGCTTGACCACCATCTACAAATGCAACAGTGAGCACCTGCATGTATAACAAATCAACAGAAATCTTTAGATCCTTCTACTTGAATTTAGGATTCTGAACAAAAAAGAAAATTATTTTTTAACTGTTTGGAAAAACGACAAATACCCTAGGCTCTAAAGGATCAGTTTCTCGAGAAACAAGTTGCTGGAGTGCAAGAACTGCCATAGAAACAGCCAATATTGGGTCCCTTGTGTTATGTGGTGTTGCTGCATGGCCGCCTTTCCCTTGCATTATTACAGTAAATCTGCTAGAGCCAGCCATAATAGGACCAGGTTTTGAACCAATAGTACCAACGGGCATAAATGGCCAGACATGCAAGCCAAACATTGCTTGAAACCCATCTAAAGCTCCTTCTTCTAACATATGCGAGGCACCAGCATATCCTTCTTCTGCAGGTTGGAAGACAAGCTTAATTGTTCCCTTCAGTTCAGAGTGAAGTTTTACCCGAATCAGTTTGTTGAGAATTTAAGCTATCATGTTTATTCATCAGAAATAATAATATGTCTCCTACCTTTAACTTGTCCCTTCTGTTCTGAATCAGTCTAGCTGCTCCAAGTAACATGGTAACATGAGCATCGTGGCCACAAGCATGCATTTTTCCATCGATCTTGCTTTTGCACTCCCAATCTACCAATTCCTTCAAAGTCACACTTTGAATCAGCTAGTCTGCTCATTGTACGGGAACTCTTGTTTTTAGCACAGACAGTTGACGAAGCACTGATTGAGCAAATATGAAAATTAAGAGCGACTTTTATGGTCAATTCTTTTTCCATTCTCCCACCAATGATGGTGGGGGTCATAGGAGAGAATAGTGTGACTTCGAGTAATGCTCACCAAACTGTGACAGTTAAATTCAGAAATATATTCTCAACTCTCGAAAATTGCAGTTCTTCGATCAACCTCTCATCCGAATCTATCTCTGGTTACCCACTAGTGAAAGAAATCAATGATTTGATTGTAACCTAATACGTTACACTGATATGTCCTATTATCCTTGCACATAAATATGAAATAACTGATATAGTATTTGTGGTGGAATCTTCCAATGGAAGCTAAGTCGAGCATCATACAGATGTCCTAAAATTTCCTCAATTGCAGTTTTAACAAGACAAGATCCACAATGTCAACATCATAGCATCTCAAAACTGGAGAATTGGCTTCAAAATGAGGGAGGTGAGGACAACAAAACATCAATAAGATAGTAAGTGAAGTCAAAACGACAAACTAACGGTAATTTCAAGCAGTAGAAGGTATACAGTATCAGACACATACTTGAAGTGACTGATACAGTAGTTTGGTCTCCACCACGAAGAATAAGTGTAACCTTCTTTATGGAAGACCAGCTTTAACTTTTAGGGGTGGACTCAATCTGTTCTTCGAGTCATGTAGCACATAACGTTTTCAAACAGTTTAACCTTAGAATTTTAAGTAGAGTTCGCAAATTGCTAGACATTCCAAATTCTAACTACAGAAAACTGAAAATCTCCCTCACGTACACCACAAGGAGACTGATTTGTCTCTCTTCAATCACTACATAGAGTTCACAATAATAACATTACTTGTTCTATAAATCTCAGCTGGATGGACATCATTTACCCTCCAAGTCTGTACAGTGTCGAGAAAACTCGTCACTCTTAAAGTCTTTCCTTGAGTGACAAAATATCCCCAGTCACTTTGAGTATCCTAAGCTACTTAAAAGGCAAAGTTAATTAATTCTGACTTCTGAGAGATGTTTCACCTAAACTAGCCCATCAAAAGTTATTTCAACATTCAGAATTTTGAAATAATCTTTATTGCACAAACAAAGGTACTATCAAATAATTAAGCTCTTATTTCAACAAAGCAATTACTACCCCAACCCCATCATCAATGCAGTTATGTAACAAATAGCTAATCATTGGATGGTGATTTGACTTTCTTTCTTTTTGAACCTCTCTACCCCACAAAGGTAGAAGTAAGGTCTGCATACATTCTACCCTCCGCAGAGCCCACATGTGAGATTATACTGGTATGTTGTTGTTGGATAGTGATTTAACTGCCAGAAATGCACAATATGGTAATCATTTCTTTGTTTTTGAGTTTCCCCATAACTATAAGCCTGACAGGTCAAAAACACATCTAAAAGTATCTCAATTTTTGAGTTTCATACCTGAACTATCAGTGAGTTTTCTATCTGAACTATCACCAAATGTTTATGGAAACACACTTCAACGATAAATTGTTCGCTTTTCCTAGCATTACAAATAAGAATTTCATAATAGTTGTCACCCCAAACCTAACAATAAGCGCAAGTTTTAGCTAATGGAGGCAAAAAGCAAGAATAAATTATGAAGAAGCAAGAAATAAACCTGAATGGGGAGAGCATCCATGTCAGCTCTCAAACCAAACCAAGGTTGAGCACCAGACCCAATAGTTCCCACCACACCAGTTTTAGCCACCGGCCACAAATACTTGATCCCAAGTGAGTCCAACTCATTTCGGATAAATTGACTCGTTTGGTATTCTTGAAAAGACAATTCCGGGTACTCATGGATTCTCCTTCTCGTCCTTCTCAACCAATCCAAGAACTCAGGTTGCCTCGCCGATTCCATAAGCTCCCGAGTTAGTAACTCAGTTTCAGATCCTAAATTAGTATCTACATCTACAGCCCATGAATTGCACGGAAAACTAGTGGATAACAAAGCCAATATGAGTGTCAAGTTTATGCAAAACGAACCCATATCTGTAAACAGGAGAATGAAGTAATCAAACTTATTGCTCTTCTTCTCCTTCTTTTATGAGATTTTGGCTTCAAAACTCTCACTTTCGAGATCGAATTTTTACAATTTTTTCTAGAAAAAGAACTTTAATTTTGGTACTGTCGCACAGTATCTTTTTCTCTCAATGATTTCTTTTTCATTGGATGTCATACACCTCGTTGAACCACGATTAAATTCAAATTTATTTTGCTGCAGTTGTTGCGATTTTTAATTTTAAAGATGTACGGCCGTTGTAGTTATGATTTTCAGTTTAAAATGTTTACAATTATTTTGATTTTCAGTTTTGTAGAACAAACCCAATCATGTTTTTGTGGTGGGATTTCAATAATTTTTTAAAAAAGGGGTGATAATAAAAAATGTTGTATTCTGGTGGAACTTTAGCATGATATACTGTATTAAAAAAAATTTCTTACCGGATCAAGTTTGATATAACAGGTCCCCACAACTTCAATAATTGTTGGATTTGCAATTGTTTGTATTCTAGATTTTTAATTTTGGGAAAAGGCTCAAATATGTCATCGAACTTTCAGTAAAGGCTCATTTATGTTATTCGTTAAAAGTTTGGTTCATCTATGCATTGGCCACATGTAAAAAATGGTTTTGCAAAATCACCGTTAAAATGTCTGTTCAGAATTTTGATTTTTTATTATAAAAATAATAATGATGTGGCCGAATTATAATTGGCCACGTGTAAAAAATGGTTTTGCAAAACAACTGTTAAAAAATAATGGCATGAATGAGCATTTTCTTAAACGGTAATGGCATAGATGAGCCAAATTTTTAACGGATGACATAAATGAGTCTTTTCTGAAAGTTCGATGGCATATTTGAGCCTTTTCCCTTTAATTTTTATTTTATTTCCCTTTGTTTATATTTCAAGTTTGATGTAATTGTTGATATGTCTGACCCCCAAAAAAGTATTTGTTGAGATGTTTTGATCTCTAAATCTATAATTAAGATTACATGGTGTTTTGATAATTAACAAATATTGTATCAGTGATAATTTATGTACAAGAAAAAAAATATTATATTCAAGAATCAAGTTTTAAAATAGATCTCTAAAAAAAAGTGAACAAGTTAGCAACAATGTCATAGAAGCTTATCAAAAAACTTAGTAGACAATTTGAAGATGATATTTCACATATGCACTAGAAAAAATCTTAGAGAACTGTAATAGACCTTAATTCGATTTTAGAATGAACCGGAGATCAAGACAAAGAAAATTTGCACATACCTTGAAAATAAGGAGAAAGATGAAGCGAGACACGTAAAAAAAAGAAGCAAATCAAGTTAAACTAGGATTGAATTTTTGAAAACTCTTGAATCAATTCTAAGTTGAATTGAAGAACTAAAAGACGACCACTTACTTTTGTAAATACAACACGTCAATTTTTTTAATTGTTAATAATAAAAGATGCTCAACCACTTGAACAAGCGTGACTTATTTGAAATTGATTTTGAATTGACTATACTAAACTGGGCCAAAGCACAAAATTATTTGACTTGGGCCAATTTCTAAATTTTTCACCAATAAAATGAAGTCCAGTTGAAATTATAAGACATCCCCATTCACATTTCCCCTTTTTTCTTTAATTTTTCAACGAAAGAAGTTCGGCTTTGTAGAAACAAAGTGAGTAGTTTGTGGATCGCTTCAGTGCAACACGCGGAAGGAGAAGAACTGAGAGATGTCGTGCTTGGCATCGTGCTGTGCGTCATTGACATGCGGACTCTGCACATCGGTAGCCTCAGGTGTCACCAGGAGCTCAGCTAGACTTGCTTATTGTGGCCTATTTGGTGTTTCTTTGATCGTCTCTTGGGTTCTCAGAGAAGTCGCTTCTCCTCTTCTCAAGAATTTCTCATGTAAATATCCTCTTTTTTAACTGTTCCTCTCCACAAAATAGCGTTTATTTGGCCTTTCTTTTCAATACTGTGTTTTTAATTTAGCTTTTGATGGCTTGTTTCGAATTTTGAATAACCCGTTAACGGATCAAGTTTGGTTTTCTGCGTTCAAAATTTTAGTTACTATTGGAACTCAGTTGGTAGTACATAAGATAAGATGTATCCGACTAAAAGTTGAGTTTAAGATGTCGACTTATATATCTGACTACTGATAGTGAAATTGATTAAGAAGTTAGTATGATAGGAAGACATCACATCAAAGTTCAAATTGAATAGATTATTGAAATTGAATTCGTGAAATTCGTAAAAATTGTACAAAGAATTAACACAGAGCACATATTGGAACTTTTTAATGAATGGATATTGGGTCTAACTCAACCTCAAAAGCTAGCTCGTGAGGTGAGGATTGCCCAAGACCATATAAGAAGACCTTCCTCATCCCTAATGAACTCGATGTGAAACTCAATAGAACTAATACTTGAGATCAATTGTAATTAGGTTAGGCAATGTCCTTTCACTTTTAAGTTCCGTCTTCAGTTGTATATAAGCCAGAACCGTATTGATAAAAATTGTTAACATGCTATGATGAAGCTTTATCCTGGTTCTGGAAGTACTTATACAGTTAAGCAGTTTCTTTAGGAGATGATTGACATATTTGGATAGTCTTTGAACTGCATTAGATTGTACATCCGTTCAGTAGGCAGAATAATAGCCAAACTTTCCTTGACATGTATAGGAGTAATCAAGAAGCTCTAGACAGAATGACAATGTGTTACAAAGTCTTTTCCTGTCTTTGTTGTTCATCTCCTAGGCTTCTTTCCTGCCAGAGACCTTTTCAGTTCTGGGAGACTTATTCCTTGCAAACCATAAATTATATCTGTTCTTAACTGATTAGTTAGCATGCCTTACCTGGTTATGAATGTACTACAAACTTTCTTTGGTTGCATACCGCACTATTTGGTGGCGAAGTTGTTTTCATGGTTGCTTCAGTTACTGGTCATTTCAATGCTTTGCTTGTGGCTGATTTCTTCTTGCAATTTTTTTCCTGAATTACCTTTTTGTCATGCATCCAAGTTCTACCTGATATCGTATTCAATAATATATACTAATATACTTGAGATCTTTCAAAGCAAGAATCTTGCCCAAGTATAGTACTTCTGTTTCCTTGTTTGGTAAATTACACTAGTCTCGGATGCTCCATCCAGTTCAGTATAGTCACAAGAAGATCACAGTGCATCCTTTGATATTGGATTTACCTGGCACTACAAATAAAACCCTCAATTTTCTGAAATTACAATACGGTTTCTGAGTTTCATAATTTGGTTATATAGACACTGCTACTGTTTTCTTCAAGTTGCAAAAGATAAATTTAAGTTGCAACAATTGCTTAAAGGTAATGGTAAAATTTTCCCTTAATGATGTGACAGTTATGAGTTTTGATTAAGTACTGGATCTCCAAAAGAATAAACTAAATTGGAAAAGAAATTAGTTGATTAGAAAAGTACTTTTGATTTATTAGTATTTGTTTAATGAGAGTGCATTATCAAATAACCTTGTATTGTGTTTTATAGGTTGAAAATGCTGGTTGGGAGAAATCTTTAAGAAACTATAGATCTAAATAAAGAACAGAGGAGTTGACTGTAAATTTTCCTTCTTTTTGTACATATATATGGCTAACAAGGAATGTGTCAAAAATAGCAGTCTCACAGGAAAATGGGACAGAATGATATGAGTGTTTCAGAATGTTTTTCACATCTTTATGGTTCTAAACCCATGTTATCTCTAATAACCCGGTAGTTCAAGTGAAATATCTGATGAGATTCCCATACTATTCTTGCTACTTGTTATCTACAACTATGAAAATAATACTTGCGTATCTTACTAATTGTTTCATATGTTGGTCGGTGTAGGGATAAACACTTCGGACAATTTATCGAAGGAATGGTTTCAAGCACAAGCTGTTCTTCGTGTCAGTTTGGGGAATTTCTTGTTTTTTGGAGTGCTTGCACTTATAATGATTGGTATCAAGGATCAAAACGATAGGCGCGACTCCTGGCATCACGGTGGATGGGTTGCTAAATTGGTGATCTGGGTGTTGCTTGTTGCACTCATGTTTTTCCTCCCGAACGGTGTCATAACAATTTATGGTCAGTTCTATGCCCCTAACCTGAAGTTTTTTCTGATAAGAAAAATTCCCCAGTGGCATATGGTTCGAAACTCGATGGATACTAGGCTCACCCCTCTTTCCTTCTTCACTTAAATATCAGGCTTTTATTTGCCACAGGGTTCGAATCAATGATATGTGCCTAGCCCACACATCACGTGCACAACAAGCAACTTCCCTTACGGAAAAAGCATTGTGCTCTTACCACTATACCAAAGCCCTGCGGGATTCCCGAAGTTAATTTGCTACTCAACATTTTAATTTTTTTCTCTTTTCTTTGGTATACACCTACATAAAATCAACTGAAATTCAGAAGACTAGGGATTTCAACTCACCCAGGTCTACCAAACTTTAGAAGGATCCTTCTCCAAATTATCAGATGAATTCTCAAGAAGACATAATTTTGTGTAGTAAGTACATGATGAACAGAATATGTACGAAGGAAAATAACTGGCATGTTTTGACAGCTCACTTTTTCTCCAGTTTACTTCTTCCAATAAGTACACTTTCCTCTAGCTTCTCAGCTCAACCTGTTCTATTTTTTTGTAGTGTGTCAAGTATGTATTTATTTAACTTGATCTGTTTGGTCTATTTTTCTGCCTTTGCAGGTTTTCTTTCGAAATTTGGGGCAGGGTTCTTTTTGTTAATCCAAGTAATAATATTATTAGATGCTACACACTCGTGGAATGATTCATGGGTTGCAAAAGATGAGCAGAAGTGGTAGATTCAATTTCTTATCTTTTGTAATTATTTATCCCCAGACCTTGTTTTATCTACTAAATTGACATATCTTTTGCAGGTATGTTGCTCTACTTGTGGTATCTGTGGCGTGCTACATAGCAACATTTGTTTTTTCAGGAATTTTATTTATGTGGTTCAATCCTTCTGGACATGACTGTGGACTGAACGTGTTCTTCATTGTTATGACCATGATTCTTGCTTTTGCATTTGCTGTTATTGCTTTGCACCCAAAGGTAAATGCTCTCTCTGCTGATGCTTTGTTTTATCCTGGTTTTTCTGCTCTGTAGGACAACCTCTATATGATTTTTTTTTGAAATTCTTCATATACATTATGCATTATGAAGCCGATTATCTCTTGCTAACTACATGCACATATATCTATATGCAATGAATACATGAAACATCTCCCTTAGGGTTACCTCCTTTACAATACATCCAGCGAAATCATTTTGGTAGCTAAATTCTGCCTTTTGTATTCTTACTTATGCTAATCATCTTTTCCCCTTTAACTATGTCCAGGTAAATGGAAGCCTATTGCCAGCTTCTGTGATATCTGTTTACTGTGCTTATGTTTGCTATAGTGGTCTCTCTAGTGAGCCTCGAGATTATGTCTGTAATGGGCTCCATAACAAATCAAAGGCAGTAACAACAAGTACCCTTGTTCTTGGAATGCTTACAACTGTTCTCTCAGTCCTATATTCTGCTCTGCGTGCTGGATCTGCAACTACTTTTATGTCTCCACCATCTTCTCCCAGATCAGGTACCAAAACCTTTTGATGCTCTCCTTCCATAGCTCAGTAAATTTCTTCTAGCATGTAATATTTGTCATAGAGTTTGTATGGGCCTATGTGAATTGAGATTGTTAAATTGTTAACTAATTTGTAGAGATAATACTCCTTCAGAATCATAAGAGACACCAGTTGTTTCTATCAAATATCAAAACTCTAATATAAAGCAAAAGTGTATTGGTATATCCCACCTCACGCAAGCTGTTGTATTTGTCCATACATGAGCAATAGACATCAAAGGGCTCGTCCATAATGCGGCTGCTATCTTGCTGTAGATTTTCTTCATCTGCATAGTGACAAATACCAATCTTCTGTTATAGGTGAGAAGAAATCCCTTCTTGCTTCCGAGGAGCTGGAATCTGGGAAAGGATCACCAGAAGCACGGCCAGTGAGCTACTCCTACACATTCTTCCATCTGATATTTGCTCTGGCTAGCATGTATTCTGCAATGCTTCTTTCTGGGTGGACTAGCAGTTCTGAGAGTTCAGAGCTAATTGATGTCGGTTGGACATCACTTTGGGTTCGCATATGCACTGAATGGGTTACTGCTGGACTGTATGTTTGGTCACTTGTGGCTCCACTGTTCTTCCCTGACCGCGAATTCTATTGATCTTATATAATGATCAATACGTAGTTCTCTCTCTCTGTTAATGTTTGTGTGTCTTCAACTTCTATCAACCTTGTTATGTAAATATTAAAAATGCTTCTACTGAATGAGCACGATCTAGTTATATTTATCTACTGATAAATAAATGTAATGTAATAGTAGTAATCTGTATCTAACTTTGCATGTACAGTTCTATGATAATATATATGTTATTTCAGATTTCAGTTAATTGCTCCTAATTAGCAAAAATAGAAGATCCATTTAAGTGATCACACTTCACACATGTCAATTTTAATTGTTAATTTTCTAACTTTTCCTTTTCCTTATAAATAGAGAAAAGATGGTACTTTATTGCTTATTTCCAAACATTTTTAAATGCCTACAAAATCTTAACATGTTATGCCATAGATCTCAACGACAATATATCCATGGTAATTCCACAAGTAAATTCTAGAGAGGATAAAGTGAACGCAAATTTTATTCTTATCTTAAAAAAGTAGAGAGGTTGATTCCTATAAATCGTCGAGACAAAGAAAATAAAAAAAAGAAGCAGAAATAACAAGATAATAAGATAATGCTAAAGAAACAACATGTCACAATATAAATTCAAGAATAAGATAGTAAAAGAATAATATTACTACTTTGGAACAGAAAAGAAATATATCCGACTATCTACCCCAATTCTTGATCTCCACTGCTACTTGGAGATAACTGTTGATTTATTAAATCTATAAATCAAATCAACATAAATTCGTTTTTTCAGTTTTAGTTTTATTTGGTTCTTTTGATTTTTCTAACAATTGTACAGTGATTGAAAAAAATATCAAATATACTTTCACTTATCTATGTGATACGCTAGAACTTAAAAATGTTATGAATAGGAATCTTCAGAAAGAATGAAAAGTTCACATGAGTGCAAAATACTTTCATTGAAATATCAACATTCAATATGCTAAATTTATAAGATTAAAGGCTACGGTCAAACTGAATACAAAATAAAATATTTACAAGGTAGATTGTTAACTTCTAATCTGAAATTTATAACAATGTAATTGTATTTTTTTATCTGAATACAAAATAAAATATTACAAGCCCAAATTTAAAATAATATATCTAAACATTGAAAACTATAAATTAATTTAAGAGTGATCGATTTTTTTTTCAATGCAAAACCAATCAAATCATATCACAAGCGGATATTTTTTCTTCGAGTTGATTTGATTCATCGATTCATTTTAGCTTGATGGTTTCGATACAAAAAATTATAGAAATGACGAGCTTTTTAGTATGTAGTTTTCTACTGTCTTAGTAGGCCTATCTAGTGCGACTGCTAATTAGTTGGTTCACTAAGCTTTAAATACCATAAAATTTTAATTTTTTGGACATCATTATTTAAATTTGTACTCAATTTTTTTTCACGTTGATGTCCTTCATAATAACTTTAGACCTTATATATTTGAAAGCCAAAAAAATGGCGAATGAACTTTGGGCAATATTGCCTAAAATTTAGGCAAAATGATATATATGGCTTACAGATTTTAAATAGATAGACTTAGAGATTTTAAATATGAGCTTAAATGGTGTTTTCAAAGTGAGTATTTGTATGAATTCCGACGCCAATTTTGCAATTTACTTAATTTGATATGAGATAA